>RDPX01000160.1:53785-121276 GCA_003991215.1 Morbakka virulenta
ATTTCTTCTATTATTCACTTCCATCTCCACTCTTTCTATGGAGGTGGCACCTGATCAGTGCTGCTGGGCAGCCATGTTTGTATGTCCATTTCGATTTTAAATGCCCGAAATGGTTGACATGGTAATCGACTGATGCTCCATGATATCTACTTTATTCCTAGTCATTATCATCATCTTAATCATTATTCTTAGTCATCTATCATTACACATTTTTTATCACGTTTCACCATAGTTCTATCCTTCATACATCATTATTTTCTTTCTCTCTGCGGATAGTTCATTCTTTATTTGTTGTGTTGTCCTTTGTGTTGTGGTGTGAATTGTTCATGTATGGATTGTTCCATTATTGTCATTTTATTAGCCAGTTCCATCTTTGGCTAAAGTTTTCTGAGTGTTTCACTCTAATACTATATATATATATATAAAACGGGAGTAGCCTCAATCTGAAACCGAGACTACATCGGTCTCCAGTTTAAGAGAAATGAAACTGAAACTTTTTCTGTTAACACCTGGATGCTCATTTATTGTTTAGCAGAGCTGAATTCCAGTCAATGTGACTTGAAATCGCAAGGAACGGGTGTGGTGTTAGCATTTAGTATTTTTTTATCAAGAGAGAATGGATCGCAAATGTACGAATCATCCTGACAGGTTCTGTTATATATGTGGTAATGTGATTCTTCCTGGTTGCCTTGCAAAAACATCTGATTTTGTGAAGAAGGAAATAATGCTTACTTTGGGATTGAGCATGGAGACCAGGATAAGTCAATTGCTCCCAATGTTAGCTGCAAAACATGTGTTGAAAATTTGTGTGATTAGAGAAATAACAAAAGGAAAAGTATGTCATTCGCTGTTCCTATGGTGTGGAGAGAGGGTAATCCTTAGTACCGACCAAAGAGTTTCCAGCTCATGCTAAGTTTAAAACACCTTAAATCTACATCTTGCGGTTCTAATTTGGCTGGTGCTGTATTAGCACCACTTTTGATAGATTAAACTTGGGTATGTTAGTTTGAAGCTTTGGCTAACATTTCAAACATTTTCACTTTTTTATAATCCCCAATATTTTTCTTTCGATTTTTTGTGCAGGTGCGTGTGTTTAACTTGAGTGAATCACGTGATACCGTCTCCAATGATGACTACCACATACCCCCTTTTTCTTAAAACCATTGCTCACTTCTGGCATTAAATGCTTCAGGTAATCCCCGAGAACATAGCTTGCAACATTGGCTTGTGAAAAGTATTAAATCTTCGAGAGAGGTTTTCAATTATATAGAGCAACTACTTTAGTCTGCAAGAAAACCTTTAGAAAACCAATATTATTTCATTTTGAATGGAGCCAGTTTGAGTTTTAGGTGAGGCTTACAGCGACGTGGCTTAGAAACCCGTGTCCCAATTTAGCCTATCTCTACGAGTCTGGCAATAGAAAGTATTACAGTGAAGCTCAAAGAAATAGAAAAAAACTTTTTGGAGCAATCGGACGGGATCGATACTTTTGAGGATAATGTCCTCGAGGGGTTCTTTTATCATAACCACTTGTGTATATATCAAGGATCATTTGGGTAAAGCGTTTCGTAGTCAAATAATGAATTGAGCGCAAGATTGGTTTCCTTGAAACACATTAAGTGACGCTGCACCACATATTATACAATATTACCCAAAGGACCTGGAAGTAAAACTGAAGTGGAAACTTGTTCATTTCGCGTCACTAGTTAAAGAACTTGTACATACTGCACAAGTTCTTTATTGTACTGCATGAACAAATAAGTGAGAAAAGATGCAGTCTTTAATATCAATATAATGTTTAAAATTTATCTTTGTGTGTTTGTGAGTAACTGTAAAGAAGAAAGATAGTTTTGAAACAAACGTTTATCCTTTATTACTGTACAAGAAAAAAAAACACGTTGGCTTTTTATTCATTCCATGCGTCTGTTCAGCTCCACAATAAAACGACAATGGAGTGCAAGTGCTCTTAAAAACACCATTGCAACATCCAAAGTACAGAGTCCGATGGATCCACGTGATTCATATCTGAACATAATCAATGTTCATGGTCCATTAAGCATTCCCTCAAGTTGTTTCTTCTTCTTCTTCTTCTTCTTCTTCTTCTTCACTCGGTCTTTTCCAACGTTACGTCGGGTCGGCCGCTCGACATCTCCTTCTCCACTCGTCCCACATTCCGGATTTCACTCCAACTTCCATCATATCCCTTTCCACTGAATCTTTCCACCGTAACCTCTGCCTGCCTCTACTTCACTTCCTTCCACCTTCGCCAGGTATACTTTCTTCACAGCATGATCATCTCCTCTACGTATTACACAGAGGACGTCTATTTTCAGTCTCATCATCACNTATTGTTTAGCAGAGCTGAATTCCAGTCAATGTGACTTGAAATCGCAAGGAACGGGTTTGGTGTTAGCATTTAGTATTTTTTATCAAGAGAGAATGGATCGCAAATGTACGAATCATCCTGACAGGTTCTGTTATATATGTGGTAATGTGATTCTTCCTGGTTGCCTTGCAAAAACATCTGATTTTGTGAAGAAGGAAATAATGCTTACTTTGGGATTGAGCATGGAGACCAGGATAAGTCAATTGCTCCCAATGTTAGCTGCAAAACATGTGTTGAAAATTTGTGTGATTAGAGAAATAACAAAAGGAAAAGTATGTCATTCGCTGTTCCTATGGTGTGGAGAGAGGGTAATCCTTAGTACCGACCAAAGAGTTTCCAGCTCATGCTAAGTTTAAAACACCTTAAATCTACATCTTGCGGTTCTAATTTGGCTGATGCTGTATTAGCACCACTTTTGATAGATTAAACTTGGGTATGTTAGTTTGAAGCTTTGGCTAACATTTCAAACATTTTCACTTTTTTATAATCCCCAATATTTTTCTTTCGATTTTTTGTGCAGGTGCGTGTGTTTAACTTGAGTGAATCACGTGATACCGTCTCCAATGATGACTACCACATACCCCCTTTTTCTTAAAACCATTGCTCACTTCTGGCATTAAATGCTTCAGGTAATCCCCGAGAACATAGCTTGCAACATTGGCTTGTGAAAAGTATTAAATCTTCGAGAGAGGTTTTCAATTATATAGAGCAACTACTTTAGTCTGCAAGAAAACCTTTAGAAAACCAATATTATTTCATTTTGAATGGAGCCAGTTTGAGTTTTAGGTGAGGCTTACAGCGACGTGGCTTAGAAACCCGTGTCCCAATTTAGCCTATCTCTACGAGTCTGGCAATAGAAAGTATTACAGTGAAGCTCAAAGAAATAGAAAAAAACTTTTTGGAGCAATCGGACGGGATCGATACTTTTGAGGATAATGTCCTCGAGGGGTTCTTTTATCATAACCACTTGTGTATATATCAAGGATCATTTGGGTAAAGCGTTTCGTAGTCAAATAATGAATTGAGCGCAAGATTGGTTTCCTTGAAACACATTAAGTGACGCTGCACCACATATTATACAATATTACCCAAAGGACCTGGAAGTAAAACTGAAGTGGAAACTTGTTCATTTCGCGTCACTAGTTAAAGAACTTGTACATACTGCACAAGTTCTTTATTGTACTGCATGAACAAATAAGTGAGAAAAGATGCAGTCTTTAATATCAATATAATGTTTAAAATTTATCTTTGTGTGTTTGTGAGTAACTGTAAAGAAGAAAGATAGTTTTGAAACAAACGTTTATCCTTTATTACTGTACAAGAAAAAAAAACACGTTGGCTTTTTATTCATTCCATGCGTCTGTTCAGCTCCACAATAAAACGACAATGGAGTGCAAGTGCTCTTAAAAACACCATTGCAACATGCAAAGTATAAAGTCCGATGGATCCACGTGATCTGAACATAATCAATGTTCATGGTCCATTAAGCATTCCCTCAAGTTGTTTCTTCTTCTTCTTCTTCACTCGGTCTTTTCCAACGTTACGTCGATTCGGCCGCTCGACATCTCCTTCTCCACTCGTCCCACATTCCGGATTTCACTTCAACTTCCATCATATCCCTTTCCACTGAATCTTTGCACCGTAACCTCGGCCTGCCTCTACTTCACTTCCTTCCACCTTCGCCAGGTATACTTTCTTCACAGCATGATCATCTCCTCTACGTATTACACAGAGGACGTCTATTTTCCGTCTCCTCATCACATCTGCTATCTCTCTTCCTTTCCCTGTCATACTGCCTACATTCCAACTGCCTATTCTGATGGTACAACATTGCCCTTGTCTCTTTAATTGCAAAACGGGCACTTTGCGACACCCCTTGCTCTCTTCTCACAGCACCTGGGGTATGCTGCGCGTCGCTTATGGGGAACGCCCTAGCCATATTTCCATCTTTGTTGATGTCGAGATTCATTTTTGGGTATTTGCCACTCCTTTAACCCGGCTGTTAAGGCCTGACGGCATCACTGTTATAGGCGGTGCACCTAGCCTTTTGTGTTTCAACACCTACTTACAAGGCAGTGAGGGATTTTTAACCCATTCCTGGGTGAGCAATTTGGTGAGTATGATAACACACTGCACCTAACGGGGAGCTCATCCTCCGATGACAAGATTAGGCTGTCACACCCTAGCAAGAGGCTCGTTAGCCGGAATCCTCACGGAAACCGTTTCGCACCAAGGGCGCACCAAGTTCCCCCAAGTTGTTTCCTTGGCAACAATTATCACAATTACCACGGAAATATAACCAGACGAGAGAAGCTGACATAGCAAGCTCTTCTTTAATCGAAAGTTGTTTGCTTAGATTTTGAGTCATCAAATCAAATCAAAGTTTTTTGACTACCTTTACAGGTTTACTAACCAAGGAGGAAGACGAAGGTGCTTGTGAGTTAATAGCTGTGTTGATAAATTATTAAAACTATCACAAATTCCTTTCCCAAAAATTAATTGAGATCTCATCATGTTTTTCACATTTTGGTAAATTTATAAAATTACGGTGGACACAAATGAACATTTATTGCAAATCGTTGAAGATGCTAATTAGAAGTAAAGGATGCGAGGAAAAACATAGGATGCTGCTATTCAGCTGATCAAAGAACGCTTTGGAAATTAACAAACAAAAACAAGATATTATCATGTCAAATTTGGTTATTAAAGGCTTTTGTATAGAAAATGTTATACCGTAAATGATCGATTAAACTCCCATCCTCGAATAAGCACTTGCTTCCAGGTGATGGTTTTGGACATCTTTTTTTTTTTTCTACAGTTTAATGAAACCAATGGTCCTCAGTACTTGGCAGACCTTTAGTGGTTAGGGGATGCGAAGTATCTCTGACTTCAATACTGATCCCATATCTGAGAGTACAGACTCAGGATGTGGTAGTATTGGCTCTACACAGACCCTGAAAATCCTCTTATTTTCAAAAAAATACTCTCTTTTTAGCTTTTCGTCAGAGGTCTTCGTTCCAATTTTTTCTTTTCTGAAAACTTACCTTCACTCCAGCTTTTCCCCTGTTGTGTCACAAACCTCAATGACAGTGTTAGTGATAGTGATCTTTAAGTTAAATGCTATTTACCTATTTTTTGACTGGACTGTACAACTCATCTTCACGATCTTGCCATCTATGCTCGACAGGATGTTCTAGCTGTTACGGTAAAAGAACTTGAATCTAAAGATACGTCTTTCATATACTTTGGATTGTCTCTTCTTCAGGTCACTTGTTACTGGATTGATACTGACTTGGACAAACATCAGGCTGCTAACATTTTTGTCTTTGGTGACTTCAATGCTCATCAAATTTACGTCATTTCTCCCAGTAACTGTGCCTCAAACGATGTCCTTTTTTCAGAGGGACTTTGTTTTGGCAGTGAGGAATTTCTTGACCGTATGACCTTCCTGACGCCAACCAATGGCTTTTTCTTGGGTAAAGTTCCAAAGTTTTTCACTCGCACGGGGGATCGAACCCCGAACCTCTTGGTAACGGTACAACTGCACTAACCATTAAGCCACGGCCCCTCACTTCAATGTTCATCAACTGTCCTGTTAAAATCTTTCTAACAGAACTGACAGGCCTGGAGATGTTACTTACAACTTTGCTCTGGGTCATGATCTTCTGAAGCCTGTTGCTTTTCCAAGACGATTTCTTGATTCTGGAGAACCTTCTCGTTCTGTTTCATCTTTGCCTTCTTTTGGATCTTCTGGTCATCTTGTTGTCACTGTTGGGGCTAACGTGACTCTTTGAAAACAAGCCAGATCATGGTAAGGCTTTTAAATATGGTCAGGGTGACTGGGAAGGATTTTGTCAGTTTCTTGGTGATATTCCACGGGGTTCAATCTTTAGCAAATCAGCTTCTGTTGCTGTAACTGAAATCACAGAAGTAATACAAGTTGGCATTGAAACATTTGTACTTATTTCATAGATACAAAGACAAATCTCTTTGTCCTCCATGGTTTAATGCTTATGGTCCTTCTCCCATTGCTCATCGCAATCATTCCTATATTCAGTTTTAACGCGATGGAGCTGCTGAATCTCGGTTTCTTTTCAGATGGGCCAGCAATGCTTGTAAAATGCTGCTATGCTGAACGACTTCGAGAGTCTTTTTCTACTCAAAGACTTGCTTTCTGAAAGATTTACAATAGTGTTTTAAATTCTGTCAAGTCGGTTATTCCCCCGCTCTTTGATAGTGTTTGATTTTTTTGTCCTCAAAAGAAAAGGCTGATCTTGTTGTTAAATTGTTTTCTTTCACAGAGTTCCCTCGGCAGACCGATCAGGTTTTGGACTCAGTTATAACAAATTCAAAGTACGTTCCAAACATTGTTCTTGTGCATGGTCAATCTAGAGATCATGATCAATATTTCATTCCGGTGTTTGCTATAAAAGAAAGTGTTACTTGGTGAGGCTTCTTCTCCTCCTAAGGTATGTGCATCAATGAGAATGATTGGTTTGGCATTTTCTCCAGATTTTTCTTTGGATTGCTGTATTCAACCTTTTGGCAAATCTGCTTTTAAAAAGGTTGGTTCTTTGTATCTTGTTCAAGATTACATTATTCCTGAGGGCATCCTATATTTCTATAAATCTTCCATCCTTCCTTGCATGAAGTACTGTTGTCATATCTAGACAGGTGGTCTGTCGTCTCATCTTGATGTTCTTGATCGTGTTCAGAGAAGCATTTGATACTCGATAGGTCCAAATCTTGCTGCTACTCTACAACCTTTGTCTCATCGCGGGAATGTGGCTTATTTAAGTCGTTTCTGTAGGTGTTGCCATGCAAAGTGTGCTAGTAAGATTACTTCGTTAGTACCACCTCAGTTTAGTTGCATCTCGTGTTACTTTTTTTTCTCTTAACGCCTTCATCATAATCAACCATTCTATGATTTTAATTTATTTCCTCTGACTACAAGATTATGGAACTGAGTTGTAAGTGACCTTCTACATTGAGTTAAATGTTTTTTTACGTATGAGGTTAAATCTTATCTTTGGCTTAACCATTGTCCTCTTTTGTTTCTTTTTTTTCTCTGTCATTTCTTGATAGTTCCTAGTTCCATACACTTATTGGCATTAGGCTTTGTATACTTTTTAAGCATTCTTCAGCTGCATACAAATACTTGCATACAGCAGAAGATTGTGAAAGACATGAAACTCTGAGTACTGCAGGTTAGAGTTTTTCTTACTCGTACATCTGATTATATTATAGCTTCTACGTTTTAATGTTGTAGAGCACTGTTGCTGATGACGTTTCACATTCATTTGTTAATATATACATATATACAAACGTCATGCAAGCATCTCGCAAATTTTAATTAGATGATATGGCAATTGCTTGTCAACTAGTTAAGGATACCATTGAAATCTGTAAAGCCTAAAAAAATAATAAGATCAGCAGATATTATTCTTAGGAAATAGCACTCAAATTCGATTGACTTACAACTGCAAATAACACAGGCATATTGACATTGTTTCTGGTTCAGGAAAATCAACCGCAACGGACATCGGGCTTTCTGTTGATAAAAGAGCCAACACAGACCATTTGTTAAGGTTTTAGGGTTCAACTGGAATATTTCCATCATTGATGGTGTGATCAGAACTGTCATTGTCATGGTTCCCGTTGACGTGAAGAAACGTGAGGCTGGTGAGCTTTGGAGGCTGGGGAGGGGGATTTTAGATGAAAGAAAAAATAAAAATATGAGTTGCAGAGAGATTTCTAAAACATTCAATATTGGAAAAACACAAGCAGTCAACGTTTTGAAAGTCGAGAAAAAACTAAGAGCAGAACATGAAAACTTTCAAGGCAAGGGTTTCAAACATATATACAGACCTATCAAAAGTTCAAAGTTTAATGAAATTCTTTACTCTTGGTTTAAAAAAGTGAAGTATCTGGTATCTATGTAAATGGCTCTATACTCAAAGAAGAAGCATTGAATATCAAACAATCTTTGAATCGTCCAGAACTGGATTGTTTCAAGGCACCAGAGGGCTGGCTTGAAAAATGGAAATTAAGTAATGCTATAAAGGAAAAGCAAATCTCTGGTGAGTCTCTCGACGTTTCTACGACCACAATTGAATCCTGGATGGAACGAGTAGAAGAACTCTGAAAAGGATTCGCGGATAAAGATATAATAAATATGGATGAGAGCTGGTGTTTTTTTAAGCCTTGCCTACCAAAGGTTTGGCTCAGAGGGAAAAGAAAAGCAAGGGTGGAAAAAAGTCTAAGCAGAGGATAACTGTTGCGTTTTTCGTCAGTGTGGATGGAGAAAAGCCTGGAAAACCCAAAAAAATTGGAAGAATAAATCAACAAGAAGTTTTAAACGAGCTAGTGCGGCCGATAAGCTTAGTAAGGTCATGTATTTTCCAGACAAGAAGTCTTGGATGCAAGTTGAAATCATGGAAAAAATCCTGGAAACTCTAAACCATCAAATGACAAAACAGAAAAGAAAGGTCATTTTGCTTTTGGATAACGCCACTGTCCATCCACCATCATTAGTTGACAAGTTTAGCAACATAAAAAATCGTATTTCTTCCAAAGAATACAACATCTTGTTTACAACTTCTCGATGGTGGAAGTTTTAAATCGAAGTATTGAAAAAAGTTGATGCGCTATGTTATTTCCCTTGTGAAAGAGGACTTACTGGCCTCAGAAATTACAAAGAAAATTGATGTTTTACAAGCTATTTAATGGGTGGCTAAAGCTTGGGAAGATATTACTGCTGAAACAATCAAAAACTGCTTTGCTAAATGTGGTTTTAATAAGAAATCATGTGAAGTTAAAGATGACATTGTTGATGATGAGTTCAAAGAGCTTTTCAAAGAACTTACAGAATCTGAAATAACTGCTGAAGGGTTTATTGATTTCGATGTCAAAACGTTGACTTCGGTTTCCGTAATCAACTCTGATGAAGTAGACTGGAGAGTAAGTTCAGTAGAAACATTTGTTGGTGAATGTCTCCGTAAAGAATCTGGACCAGAAGATGTAGAAGGGGTTTCGTCTGATGACAACGACAACTGACACTGTGGTAATCGTCTCTTCCACGTCAGTGGAAGAGACGATTACCACATATGAAGTACTGACAATGATTGAAAAATTGATAAACTTTAAATATCTCAACAGTGAGGAAAGAGCTTCTTTTTCCTCACTGAAAGAGAGACTAGAAATTATTCGTGTCAATAACAAAAAACAACAGTCAGTTAGACTTTTTTAAGTAAAAACGACTTTTATAAGTAAAAACATACATTATGGTAAATAAATATTTGCTTGTAAGTTTTGCGTTCGTTAGTTGATATTTTATATGATGTTGAAATTTATTCTTGCTGTAAAAAAAAGTTGTTTTACGTTCATTTTGGTTATTTTTTTATTTTTTTGTGTCTCTTAGTTCAACTCGATATCCACCAAGTACCCCAATTACACCTTTTAAATACCAAACTCGGGTCTATTTCCAAATTTAGAAGAATTCAATCAGGCCACTTATTTTTTGCTTCTGTCAGAAATAGCGGTCCGTTAAACCACAGCGCTTCAAAGTTTTCGGTGTTCGATCCTCTACTTACTAAATCTGCAGGATTCATCTTTGTTGGCATATATCTCCACTGCGACGGATTGCTATACAATTGTATTTCACCTACTCTATTTGGTACGATTTGTAATTTCTACTCCTTCCCCGGATCCAATGAAGGCAGTTTAGGCTGTCAGTCCAAAACGTGATGTGTCTCATATCCATCTCCGGAGCTGTAATGACTTTCTTTGCCAACAGGCCGAGTACAGCACTCATTAACTCCAGTCTTGGGATACTTACCGTTTGGAGCGATGTGACCCTTGAATTTGACATGATCATTCTCAAAGATGCCTTTCCATTGGCGTACGTTGTACTTTGGTAGATGACGCTTCCATATGCTTTCTCTGATGTGTCATTGAACACATGAAGTGAAATATCTGTTGGTTGATCTTGACTCTTCAAACATCGAGACACCTTGATTTGTGGTAGAAGTCAATATAGCACTTATCAATTCTCCTTGATAAATCAAATGATAGTGCTTCATCCCAATCCAAACTAGTCAGCCAAACCACTTTAATGAACATTTTTCCTTTGATGATGAACGGTGCAGCGAATCCCAACGGATCAAATAGCATTGCTATCTTGCTGAGGAAATTTCATTTCGTGTTGTTGCCAGCGTGTGTGTGTGTACGGGCTAGCCATTTGAAATTGCTAGACGTCTAAGTCGACTAGTGTCTTCCTAGCATACGCCAATACTGCTTTAGGTTGAGTGGCAAGCCACTCAAGTCTTCCTTGATGGTGACCAAACATCTGTTGTCGGATACAGTCCAGTGCTGGACATGAAATTAACCAGTGTTGAAGTGTGTGTGGATGTTGTTCACACTTCGGACAAGTCGGATCGGTATCAGGATCCAGACGATGGAGATATGCGCGTAGGGTCGGATGGTGACCTGCTCGTAATCTAGCCAATAATACTTCATCTTTACGGGAATTGATTGCTCTCTCGTCGATGGATGGACGGTGCTGTTTGTAGATTTCTTTCGTCCTCTCGTGGGATATGTCAGGATCTTTGATGACATCGTTGATGACTTTCACGGCACTAGACATGGATATCGGCAGAACAGTATCAGGAGGCAGTCCGGTGGCTTCTTTAGCTGCTTTATCGGCGAGTTCGTTACCAGGAACGTTTGAGTGACCAGGGATCCATTGAAAAGTGACTTTTGCTGAGATTGAATTTAGCAGAAGTCTGATCTCGTCCACTTTTGGGTTCCTACCAGTGAGAGCTTCACACAAGGATTTGCTGTCTGTACAGATGAGGATGCTCTTATCGGCTGTTGTATTATTGGCGATCCACTGTAGGGCAGAGATGGTAGCTGCGTGTTCTTCCTCGAAGGAACTCGTGTAAGGACGTCCTCGCTTTTTGATGGTATTAATAACAGTTGGATGTTGGGCTGATCCTTGCGTAATAACAGCCGCAGAACCCCCGTTTGTTGAACCTGCTGTAGCTGAACCGTCGGTGTAGATAGTAAAGTCGGCTGCAATTGTGTTTATCTGTGTGGTACAATGTGCCGTCTTTGTGGCCATGTTGTCATCTCTGCTAGCAATACCTGGTACAGAACAGAAGACTTGACAGTGTTGGGAAACGTCAAGGTCCCACGGAGCGATAGTGAAAAGTTCTGTCTGCAGACGATGTTGTAGGGCGTCTGGTAGAGCCTCAGCTAGCTCGTTGGCTTTTCGTCTCCAATGTTGGCGCGAGTGGACACGTTGCACGATGTTGTTTTCGAAGGCGGTGCGCTTTGGATGATCAGCAGGGCAACGTAGAGTCTTTTCCCGAGATTTCAAGATCAGACGAGAGCTGGTCGTCGAATAGCTGGGTACGTTGGCTTCGAGATGCAGAGCTTCAGTCGGTGTTGAGACTAGTTGGCCAGTAGCAATGCGGAGAGCTCGGTTTTGTAGAGACTCTAGGCGAGTCATGTTAGTTGCTGATATCCAGGGTTGCCATGCGGGAGCTGCGTAGTTCATCTTGCTTCTGATGTAGGCGAAATACATTGTCTTCAGGATAGATTTTCGCCAGCCCCAGGTGGAATGGGCGACGACCTTCATTGCTCGTAGCTTGTTGGTGGTATCAGCAAGGACTTTGTTGATGTGCGCATTGAACGTCAGACTGCGATCCAGGATGACACCGAGCAATCTTGGAGTGCTGTTAAATGGAATAGTCCCTCCTTGTAAGTGGATAGTTGGTACCCATTTGCTGTCGTTGGTCCAGGTTGAGAAGGCTGACACTTCGCTTTTGTCCACGTTAAGTTTGATCTTCCACTCGGCACTCCACTGTGATACTACATCAACTTGTTGTTGGGCGATGTGTTCTGCATCGGCAGGTTTTCTAGCAGTGGAGAGGATCGAGACGTCATCAGCAAATAGAGCATTTACAGTTTCGTCGGAGAGTTTGGTTGCCAGGTCGTTGATGTAGAAAAGGAACAGTAGCGGTGACAAAACTGAACCTTGAGGTAACCCTTGACGGAAACAGCGGCTGTTGCTAAACACATTGAAGAGCTGGACGCGGGCTCGACGGTCGTTCAAGAAGGAATGTAACCAATGAATGAGACTTGACGGGATCCCCATGTTGAACATGTGTAGAAGTAGTTTCTCACGCCAGATGGTGTCGTAGGCTTTACTGAAATCAAGCAGAACTAGCACAGATCGGTTCATAGGTTTCTTTTGGAAACCATCTTCAATAGCTTGGACAACTCGTAGAATTTGATCTTCGCAGCTACGACCCTTTCGAAAGCCTGCTTGGAACCTGCTGAATAGATTTCCCGTTTCTGCAATGTAGAATAAGCGGTTGGCGATCATTCTTTCAAGAAGTTTCACCACGCATGATGTCAGACTGATAGGCCGGTACGATGCAACTTCACTTGGTGGTTTGCCAGCTTTCAGGATTGGAATGATAATGGCCACTCGCCATACACGAGGACAGTCAGCATGTCGAAACGAGTCATTAAAGATGGCGAGAAGTTCTTGTAAAGCGATCGGTCCAAGAGCCTTTAAGAATGGTGGTGGGATGTTGTCAGGACCAGCAGCACCTTTCCTCTTTATTCGTTGGATTGCGGACGTTAGTTCTTTGATGGAGAAGTCAGAGCAGCTCTTGTCGTCGGCAAAGGGAGCATCGAGGCATTTCTTCAATTTGCGGTTAAGCATTCGGCCAGCGGTAGATGTTTTATGCTTACTGACATTGGCATAATGATTGACGAAGACGTTGGCTTTGGCTTTAGCGTCGGTGATCAGTCTCCCATTTACAGACATGGCCTCGTTTGGTGAATTAGCTTCTGGTGTACCATTGAGACCCTTTATAACTTTCCACATGTCCCGATCATTGCTGTTGGTCATGGCGCCTTCAAGTACCTCCTTCCAACTTTCTGTTTTTGCTTCGATGATGGCTTCATTGGCTTCACGGCAGGCCTCGATCCATTCTTGTCTGTTGTTGTTAATAGTACGCCGAAGATGGTTTCTGGTGCGTATTTTTGCTCGGACGTGCGGTGTCATCCACGGCTTGGCTTTGCGGCGAGGTTTAGTCTTCCCAACATGTGTTTCAGCTACTGAAGTCAGGATTTCTGTAAATCGGGCTAGACGTCTCGACAGGTTCGGTTCGGCTGTCAGTTCCCGCATGCGCTCATCAACAATCTTCCCAAAGTTTTCCCAGTCAACTCCCTGATGTTTCCATTTAGCTTGTTTCGGCAGAACTGGTTGGTACCGGACAGAGTGGCAAATTTCGAGGTAGATTGGTAGATGGTCAGAATCGCCGATCGGTTCTGTAGTCTTCCATGATGTTTTGGTCGACCATGTAGCACCACTGATAGAAAGATCAGGAGAGCTGACATTGCCAGTGATTCTGCTTGTTCTAGTAGGTGACCCGTTGTTGAGGATGTGAAGGTTTTGGTCATATACCCACTCTTCAATCTCATCACCTCGAGTATCTGGTGGTTGGACGGGATCCCACAGTGCTGAATGACCATTAAAGTCCCCGACGACTATGGAATCAGTGTTAACGGCAATCATTGATGGATCGAATCGTGTAACTTGGGTGTCAGTGTTTGGTAGGTATACATTATGCAGGTGGAGCCATTTGTTTCGAGCTGTGCATATACGGATGGTCTGTATTTCGAGTCCCATTCGCTCCGTAGACTGTAACTTCTCGAAGACAAGGTCGTTTTTGATGAATAATAGTAGGCCACCCCCGTTCAGAACCTTCCTATCCTTGCGAAGTGTGGCATACCCTTCAATGATCGGCGTCTTGTCTGCTTGGCGTAACTTTGATTCTTGCACTGCGCAGATGTCCACAGGTGAATGAAGTAGATGGTGACGAAGCTCGTAGAGTTTTGATTTGATGCCGTCGGCATTCCACTGCAGAATTGATAGTTGCTGACGAGAAGTACCTGGTGATGGTTGGGAAATCAGGCGGTTCGGATCTTGAGAAGGAACGGCTCTTGTATTGTTGCGTTTCTTTGCTGTACACGTATGACACTGCCAGTCCTCATCGCGGTCGCTGCTGTGTGGGCCAGTGCTGCACTTTTGATGAAAACCTTTCCCGCATGATTTACAACGTACCGGAACAGCATTTGATCGTAAAACAGCTGAACATTTACCACAACGTTCTCGTGACTCTTTAGCTTCAGCGAAAGTCATACCCTGAGCTCGAAGTTCGTTAATGCATGGTGGGTTTGAACGTAGCTGATCTCGTGTGGTTGGTCGGTTCTCTTGCGTCCACCTGCCATCGTGTTGTTGACATTTCCATTCCCTTGTAGCTAGGACGCGTTCTCTTACTTCTCGTCTTGGTTCGATAAAGCCACTGCAGGTTCTTGTAAGATGGCACACACTTGAACATGATGGATGAGAACAGTGGTAGGCGGAAGCTGCATACCTGGCTTGGATGGTCTTGTGGCACACGGAGCATGACATACCAGCAGCGGATGATCGAGTGTTGTTGTTCGAAGGATCAGCGGCTGTAGCTACTACCGGAAATCTCGTTGGAGCTAGATCAGTGGAAAGCATCTCGGTAGGTCCGTTGCTGTGTAAGGGACATCTCCAGCGTGTGATCTTGTTTGTGCTTTTAGCGTGACGAGTTTGAGTTGTTGTTAGTCCGTTACATCGTTGGTGGCATTGCGAATTACAATCAGCTTCAGCACAAGTAGGCGCGACCTCCTGTTTGATTCCCCTGTTAATCTTCTTGTTGCAGACAGTACATATGACAGGATGTTGATCAATCGGACGAGGTCCCGGGTTGCGTTCAATATCTCCAGATTGAAATATAAGTAACGTCCAATTCCAAATGTAAATGAAAAAATATGACGTCAAATTCCAGCTAAACATACTTCGTAAGCAGTAGCTGGATACCTGCTTACAGAAGTCCATGTCGAAGTCAGGATCTGTATCTTAACTGTAGATGTTTGGGTGTAAACTTTGAAGTCGAAGACTCACAAAGACAGTATACCCGTAGACTTGAATACGTTCGTTCGTATATAGTCAATACGATCCGCACAGCGCCGACGAGGAGGCCTTATTCGTTGTTGTGCTGTTGCCAGTGTATTTTTTGCCGGCTCTGTTTGTAAAAGTAAACAAATCTTCTTTCGATTTCCAGAGCACACCAAGTGTCTTGACTGAGGGCAGTTATTTATTCTTCAAATCAATTTCTGCAGCTCAATCTTTCTCCGGAATGTGTTCAAGCACTTTGGGGGAGTTTGACAACCGTTTTCTTGCTTGCATGTTGGCAGATCTCCACATTTCTGACTGCTCTTCGTACAGCTTGATGGCCTCTTGGTCGTCTCTTTTCGAATTCATGCTGTCGTCCATGTAAGTAGAATGAAGAACTATTTCAGCAGCAAGCGGCAGTTTCTCTACGTTTCTCTTTGCGTGCTCTTGACTAATATGTTTTGCGTCAACAGGAAGGGAGTTGATACCAAATACAACACGAGTGAATTGAAGAATCTGGGGTTCCTGGTTCTCGTCCAACGATCTCCACAGCATTTTTTGAAAACATCGATCATCCGGGTTGACTTTTATAGGCAAATACATCTCAGCAATATCACATACCAGTTCGATTGGAAACTTTCAAATCTCAGCAGAACATTTACCAAATCACCCTGGAGCTTTGGTTGATATATGGTGTCGTTCAATGATCTTCCACCACAATTTGCTGAACCATCGAATACTATACGGACTGCTGTTGTTAATTTGTCGAATAACTGGAAAATGTGGACGATGCCAGCCGGTGCTCTTTTCAGGATCAACCTTAACTCGCTCCAAATAATCTTTTTTGATATGCTCTTCTATGATCTTACAGTACTTCTCGGCAAGCTCAGGTTGTTCCTTTAAACGGTTCTCAATGTTTATCAATCGTTTCTGTACCATTTGATAGTTGTTTGGAAGGCTTTTCACATCTTTTTTTCCAATGGACTTCCACTTCGTAAACTCCGCCTTCAAACTTCAATGATTCTGCGACTTTCTTCAATGCTATCTGGTCATCGCTGTTCAGGATCGGTTGATCAATGGTGGTTACTTTTTCCATTTCCCAAAAATTTTCATTGTCATTGTTAATGTTGACAGTTTCCGCGTCATCGCACTTGTACGTTTTGTCTTGTAGAGTATAGACAAGTTTTGATTGATTCCACCAACGCAAATCTATCCTAAATGTGTTATTCTTGCTATGGGCTCATCCGGTTTTCCAATAGCTTCTTCTAATGACCTATGTAGATATGCATAGTCAACGCCAATCAGGATGTCAACTAATGGTCTTGATCCAAATGTCTGGAAATGGAATCTTCGCGAGATGTCTCTATTGTTTTGAATGCTTTCTCCAATTGACTAATTTCGTGTCACCAGTTACTCTGTTTGTAGTCAATACATTGATTTTCATTTGTACGCTTTCATCTATTGATCTCAGTTGCATTTCCACAGGCATTGGGTCAAATCCTTTGGCTTGTACATTTAGTACTCTGACATTGAGTGTTTGTCTCTGTTCTTCTAGCTTCAATTCTCTCGCTACATCTTCATTGAGATAGGTATTTGTGCTTGCATCATCTAGGAGGGCAGTGACGACTATCTCTCGTTTACCATTCTTCACGATGACTGGAACAGTTCGTAAGACAATTTCTTCAACACTTTCCTTAACTTTTGCCGTGCGCATTGTCTTATCGTTTCTCGATAGCTCCACTTCTGTGATTTCTGCAGGTTGAAGACTTTCCTTTGCTGATGCTGTCATTGCTTGTACTTCTTTTTCTCTGTGAAGAAGCTGATTGTGCGATTCTTGACAAGAGTTTATTCCATATTTCTGCATTCTTGTACAGGAACTGCCCAGATGATTGGATCCTAGACATCTGAAACAAAGTTTGTTCTCCTTGGCTATTTTCCATCTATCAGCTATACTAAGCACCTTGAATTGTTTGTTGCAAATCCACAAATTGTGATCAAGGTTGCAAATGATACATCTCTGTGGAGCATTTTTTTTCTCTTTCTTCGCCACTTCTTTCAAAAAATGGTTTTTCTTCCCTCGGTCTTTGTATGCCAAATGTGTGAAGCCCTTGGATAGTCTGCTGTCAGGAAAACTTCTTCTTGACTGACGAAAGCATGTAACTCATTAACACTTTCATCTTTTTGGTTCTCGAACAACCAGCGTTCGTACTGGGTGAGGATTCTTTCTGGCAATTTTCGTTGTGGTTTTCGATAAAACGTTCCATTGCGAAGCTCTTCGGTGCGGTCGTGATTCTTTCAAGTTGATAACTGCTATGTCTAACAGGTTTGAAATGTTCAGGTTCATCCATGAATNTTGTATGCCAAATGTGTGAAGCCCTTGGATAGTCTGCTGTCAGGAAAACTTCTTCTTGAATGACGAAAGCATGTAACTCATTAACACTTTCATCTTTTTGGTTCTCGAACAACCAGCGTTCGTACTGGGTGAGGATTCTTTCTGGCAATTTTCGTTGTGGTTTTCGATAAAACGTTCCATTGCGAAGCTCTTCGGTGCGGTCTTGATTCTTTCAAGTTGATAACTGCTATGTCTAACAGGTCAGCGAACTTTTCGAGTTCTCTTAAGTGATCATGTCTAACAGGTTTGAAATGTTCAGGTTCATCCATGAATATCATCAGCTTTTTTCTTTCTCGTCGAAATTTTTTTCCAGTCGACTCTTAGCTGCCTGGTAGGCGTATCCTGAATGACCCAAAGATTCAAACGCTTTCAGTTCTTTACCACTAAGATGCTGACATAACTGAAGTAACTTGTACTCAGGTGTTGCAGCAGCTTAATCGATACATGCCCTGAAGGCCGATTTCCAGTTACCGTACTGACGCTTATCTCCATTGAATACAGGAATGAAAACACGTTTCAATTGTTTCCATAAGCCATTTCAGATTTTTTCTTCACTTGTGTGTACATCATCATCAATGTTCCTTTTTTCTAAATGTCCGTTTGATCTTTACACCCATTTCTCTATAAGATCGTTCTCGTTTAACAAGCTCTTCTGCTCATGATGACTGGACTGACTGTGGTGATCGTTACCATCTCGGTCCTTTTTTGATCCCTTGTTTCTTCTCATGTCTTCTTCTATCTCCGACAGTTTCTGTTAATACATTGTTCCCCGTCTGGACAAATTGAATGTTCAATTAATGTAATTAATCAGTCTTTTCAAATGTTTACAATGCAATTGATCTTGTGTAAACTTCCGTGATCTTTCTGGAAAATTCTTCTTTTACTTCTTTTACAAAAGCATCGACAAACAGTTTTTGTCCCTTTTGATGTTGATTCTTCTTGTCGTTCTGTTTGCTTCTTGCAAATGAGGTGTTAACTTTTCTCTTTCAAAATGTTGATTTCTTTGAGATGATATCTTCTGTTTTCGATTTCTTATTACCTACGATTTCGATGCTTGATTTAAGTGTAACCACTCTCTGCTACCAATTCACGGTTCGATGAAAAATGAGACAAATGGTGTGACACGGCATTTTTAGGATGTATTATCTTCTGTAATTATTTTCTATCGGTAACTTACACAAAATCTTTACACCATTTTCTGCTTGTTCCAACTCAACTTAACTCAACCATTTTCTCGGGAACTATATTTTGCCCGTTTCATACCAGATTTGACAAGATTCTAGAAAATTCTACTAGGAAATAAGTGTCCACACCAACAGGCGTGGAACCTGTCCTCGCGAGGAGCATGCCCAGAAATTTAGTGGGTTAATGAACCATACTGTACTTCAAATAGAGTTTATTTTAACATTCACATTTTTTAAGGAATTGTCATGGATAAGTTAAAGATAATAAATAACAAATACTTGTTTCAAAAGAATAAGAAAATGTGTGCCATCCAACTTTACCTGATATTGATCCGCACCTTAGCATTGGGGTGTGCATAAATATCAGCACGGGCTTTGGACCCTCGTGCTCACAAAAATTAACAAATATGTTTACGATTTCCTACTAAAAGTGCCATTTGAACTGACTGCGTATGTACCAGTAACCAGTTCCTTCGTGAAATCAGCGCCAAACGATCACAATTTGAGGCAAGAAAATTGGAATTTTTAATTTGCAATTGCGTGGAACATGGAGTTTTTTCATCACGCAGCCTCTCCATAAACATGAGGCTAACTTTCAACCCCCTACAGAGAATCTGAAATGTTTAAACCAAAATGTGAGGCTAATTTTCAACCCCCTGTAGGCGAAGTTGAAATGTTTAAACAAATTTCGACTGTAATATAGTTGTCCTCACTCGCTTCGCTCGCTCGAACTAATAAAACAAAAGATTATGAACAATAGGCAGTGCCATGGAAAGTTCCAGTTCCCTAGAACCAGTACACCTATTTTGCAACGTCATTCTTAGGCAAGTTTCTCGCTGCGTTTAAACGTGTAAAATAGCATGTCTACAAAATTTCCAGATTTCTCTCGAACGTCCTTCTGTTTAACGGCCATGTTACAAGATCACATGGAAAGACCTTCCTGCAAGGCACGATTCAAGGAGCCAGAAAAAGAGGACGACAGAAGAAGAGATGGGTGAACAACATCCCGGAGTGGACACACTGCACTTTGGGTGAAGCCCTGAGAGAAGCGGGAGACTGAGAAGATTGGAGAGGAACGGTTGCAAGGTCATCAGTGGTGCCCCCAGGGTCATCCAGACTATGGGATAGGGGTAGATAAAGATTCCTTCATCAAGATATGTGGGTTTTTTTAATGAAAATAAAACAATTCAGTGATAGCTCAATTCAGAGCTACTCAGTATCATCATTCGTTGTATTTACTTTATTTTCTGTTGTCGAAAAAAAAAGTGAATAATTCCGATCTTTAATTAGGCAATTAATTAATGTTTAAATCATGATAAAGACCTTAAAACAAATATAATTACTGATTTATTATTATTATTATTATTATTATTATTATTACTATTATTACTTTTAATTTATTATTACTTTTACTAAGAAATTAGGCACGATTTTTAAATTAAAATCGTGCCTAATTTCAAATAGCATCTTTGAATTTTTAGGTTTTTTAGATTTTAGTGATTAGTTCCTCTAAATCTCCGCTATTCAATTTAGGCTCATTTTTCAGCATTTTTAGTGTCTTACTATGTGCCAATAGTCTCAGATCAGCCCTAAAGCGTTTTTTAGCTTCCTATTCTTATTATGTTTTTCCCTTTTCCTTTTTGTTTACTAATGTGTCAAAACAGGACCACATTGATAGCAGATTTTACAGCTTATGTAAAATGGGTAGATAGGCATCCGTATGTCTCGGGAGGCAATGGTGAGTGTCCTGTGGTAGGTCCATTTCAGATTTGGGAGCAGCGTCTTGAGTAACTCAGCAGGCCGATTCTGGTGTAACAGCAGATGTAGTTAGACTGCTGGTCGGGGGTCTGGTTCTGTCACTGTCTCTCCTTTCTTCTTTGCCGTTTCTCCTCCAACAGCGAGTTTCGCGTCTCCTCGTCCCTCCTCACTCCCTCATGCACAGTGTAACGCCAGCAAGCGCGGTCGTCGGCAGCCTGTTTCCAGCTGTTTGGGTCGATGTCTGTCAACTCCATGTCCCTTTTACAGACATACTTGAAGCGCAAATCTGGTCGACCAGCTGGTCGACTTCCAGAGGCCAGCTCACCGTACAGGAAGGTCTTTTGAATGCGGCCGTTCTCCATGCGGCGAACGTGACTGGGCGCTGGCAGAGCATGAAGTGCATACTGAAGGAGCATGCCTTCTCTAGCACTTCTGAGTTTGTGACTCTATCCTACCATTTTATGTTCAGAATTCTACGAAGGCAGTGGAGATGGAACCTCTCCAGGTGGTTCTCTTATCTGGCGTAGGTGGTCCAGGACGCACTGCTGTAAAGCAAGATACTGAAGACACACGCTTCGTAGACCTTGACCTTTGTGTTCAGCGTCAGCTTGTTGTTATCCCACACTCTCCTGCTCAACTTAAAGAGCTTCTCGTCACTCCTGGAATGGAGATGTGCTCCTTCATCGCAGTCTTTGAAGGCAAAGTTCAGCAGCATGGAAAAGAAAATGCCGAACACTGTTAGTGCCAGGACGCAGCCCTGCTTCACTCCGCTTTTGATTGCGAAGAGCTCTGATGTTGCGCCGACAAAACGGCTTGCTGAGCCTTGCTGCGAGCAGCTTTCAGTGCCTGCAGGTTCTGTTGAGTGGCAGCGCGTTTGTACTCGATCATGGCACTTCGTTTGGCATCGCTTGCTCTATTTCTGTGATGTTGGCCTCAAAACAGTCCGCATTGTTGTTCTCCTTCTTGCCATAGGTGAGGATGGCCCCGCTGTAAATGGTGTCACGGACAAATTTCCACCTGTCCTCGGCGCTCTGTTACTCACTGCTGTTTACAGACACTTTCAGCCTTTCGATGAGGTCTCTGTTCTTTTCTGGGCATGCTGTCTTACTGGCATTGATGCGAGGCTGGCCCTTCTGTTTAGAGTGGTGGAGCGTCTTTCCTTTCAGGTTTACTCTGGCAGCTATCAGAAAGTGGTCAGTGTCACAGTCAGGACTGTGGCAAGCTCTGCTGTTTCAGATGTTGTTTAGAGAGTTTCGCCTAGTGACGATCAAGTCCAGCTGATACCAGTGTTGTAATCTAGGGTGTCACCAGGATACCCTGTGACATGCGTTGTTCTGGAAGAAGGTGTTCGTCACGCACAGGTTGCGGAAGCAGCACATTTCTAGACGTCTCTGCCCGTTGTCATTCATCTTTCCTATGCCGTGATGACCAAAAATATCTCGCCAGGCCTCCTGATCCGCGCCTACCCTTGCATTGAAGTCGCAAAGGAGAAAGATGTGTTTTGTTTATGAGATACCACTAATGGCAGTATCCAGCGACTCGTAGAACTGTTATTTTGTTTCCACTGCAGATTTTAATGTAGAGGCGTATATGCAGATGATGGTCATTAGACCATCTGTTGTGAAGAGGCGCAACTTGAGGATTCTTTTAGTGCCATCCGTTGGAGGTTCAATTATTCGAAGCAGTGTGTTTCGTACGGCAAAGCCAACATTATCTTTTCTGGGTTCTTTGGCACTCTTCTCCTCCCAAAAAAAGGAATAGAGTTCCTCCTTTAGGGATCCACTGTCCGCGAGTCATGCTTCCTGTATAGCTGCAATGTCTATGTTCAGTCGCTGAAGTTCGCGA
The DNA here is from genome assembly GCA_003991215.1 of Morbakka virulenta. NCBI lineage: Eukaryota > Metazoa > Cnidaria > Cubozoa > Carybdeida > Carukiidae > Morbakka > Morbakka virulenta. Next base: position 76,354 of record RDPX01000160.1, read on the forward strand.
TCTATCGCTGCAGTCTTAAAAGTGTTGTCAATTGACGGAAGATCCTCTGTCAGTTCGGGCTGCATGGTTCGTACGTTCCAGCTTGCAAACCGAAGAGTTGGAGCCTCCTCGTTCTTTCTTGCCTGGTGCGTGGTTTTCTATCTGTTTGTTGAGCATGGGGACTCTACGCTCCAGACAACCTCTGAAGCAGGCAGACCGTGGCGTGTCAGCATCTTACTGGCTGAGGGATGCCCAGCTTGAGGCGGGCGATAGCTGACCNTGCTTCCTGTATAGCTGCAATGCCTTTGTTCAGTCGCCGAAGTTCGCGATCTATCGCTGCAGTCTTAAAAGTGTTGTCAATTGACGGAAGATCCTCTGTCAGTCCGGGCCGCATGGTTCGTACGTTCCAGCTTGCAAACCGAAGAGTTGGAGCCTCCTCGTTCTTTCTTGCCTGGTGCGTGGTTTTCTATCTGTTTGTTGAGCATGGGGACTCTACGCTCCAGACAACCTCTGAAGCAGGCAGACCGTGGCGTGTCAGCATCTTACTGGCTGGGGGAGGCCCAGCTTGAGGCGGGCGATAGCTGACCAGTGGGACTACGAAGGTCCCTCTCACCGTCAAAGACAACGTGTAGCGCCCAACTCTACACCAACCGAACTAGGACTTATAACTCGTAACTGCTGTCTTCCGTGTTAAGCTCTCGCCTGTGGCGAAACTGGAGTGTCCTTTCCAGGGCGCAAGCCTAGGCAATGTGTATGTAGACCTTGTGCTGTCCAATCAACAGGGCTTTCCTCTGGGCCGCAACGACTTGATCCAATGGAACGCAGAGCATTACACTTGGAGCAGCTGTGGCTGCATAAGTTGCCGTAAGGAGGTCAACATTGATATTCCAATGGCCTGAGAGGCTCCACTCCGGATTTGTGTACGGTTTACTCCTTAGCCTTCTCTCTTCCCAGAGAAACTCACAAGTAAATGAGACTATTTCCCCATGACTGGAGCACGGCTGCTGGATGGTTGAGGGCCTGAACACTTCGTTGGTTTCAAGTTTTCCTTCTCTGACTGTCATCCTCCTACACCGTCTCTGCCTTTGGGAATGTAGTCCTCTTCCGCCTGGTCTGCCGTTAAGATGTCCAGTTTTTGCTATTTGTCCATCGCTGGAGGTCGGCTCATGGGCCCCAGGGCATATTCCATACGACGGTGGGCCGTCCAAACCACATGTTTAGGAGCCAGACCTCCTCCCTAAGGCCCGGAAATACTGCCACCCCCCATATGTAAAATACTGATGTGTTTATATGTATATTTCGCATTTATGTACTGTATCCTGTATAAATATTAATTTAATGATAGTAATAATAATAATAATAATAATAATAATAATAATAATAGTACTTCCGGCAAAATTCTCGCAGTTCCTAATAACGCAGTCTTTTGAAGCACTCCCAAGTTACAGTAAATCTCAAGCTTTCCAACCCACTTCTTAAATCCTTTTGTCACACATCCCAGAGCTCCTATCACAATTGGTACCACTTCTACTTTCTTCAATTTCGGCAAAATTTTGACAACCATTGCCACGTTTTTTAATTGTCTCTGATCTCTGATAAATTGTCCGTGGATTCTCTTTTCAATCCACCATTGTGTTGCTTCTTGTTCATTTCTTGCCTTAAGATCTCGACATTCCTCCAATATACTTGCACCCAATTTTTCAAATTTTGCTACGCTCTTCAGAAGTATTTCCTCGGCATCAGAGTCATAAACTTTCAAACTATTCGCTTCTTTTACACATCGCTCTACACTTATTAGACCCCTTTCACCCTCTTTTCTTTTCACATACAACCTATCAACATCACTCTTTGGGTGAAAAGCCCAAAAGACATTGTCATTATTTTCCTTGTCTTCCTGTCCAAATCTTTAAGCTCATTTTCTTTCCAATTAATGACACCCGCTCCATACCGGAATATAGCTACTGCCCATGTGTTTACCGCAGAAATCTTATTTTTCCTGCTTAAATTTGATCTAAGTACTAGCTTTAACCTTCTTTTGTATTCCTTTTCAATTGTCTCTTTCATTTCAATTTCTTTGATTTTGTCTAATTCTACAATTCCTAAATAAGGGTAACTTTTCTCTCCAACCTCTTTCGTTAGTTCTATCCATTAGCTTAATTCCTTCACTTCTTACAATTTTCCCTCTTTTCAATGTCATGACACCACACTTTTTCATGCCGAATTCCATACCAATGTCCCTGCTGAGCATGTGGACGCTCTTCACAAGTACATTCAGCTGATCCTCATTCGTGGCGTACAACTTCAGGTCGTCCATAAACAGCAAATGGTTTACCTTATATTCCTTTTTTCCCCATTCATAGCTCGCATTTACCTCCCACAATATCAATGACAATGGTATCATACTCAGAACAAACAGTAATGGTGACAGACTGTCTCCTTGAAAATCCCTCTCCTCACAAAAACCTTTCCACGATCTTCCCCACTAGATGCTAGTGATACCTTCCACTGCTTCATGCTTCTCTCAAGAAGATTTCTTATATTTTTAGCAATTCCGAACATCTCCATGCATTCTCTTATCCAACTATGTGGAACTAGATCGTAGGCTTTACGGTAATCTATCCAAGCCATTGATAGATTAGTAAGCCTTTTCTTGCAGTCTCTGAGAATGGTCTTATCAATAAGTAATTGATCTTTGGTCCCCCTACTTCTTCTCCTGCATCCTTTTTGTTCCTCTGGTAATACATTGTTCTGTTCTAGATATTGGTACATCTCATTTGCCACAATACCGATCAAAAGTTTCCACATTAATGGAAGGCATGTAATGGGTCGATAATTATCGACCTCGTTGCCTTTCCGTGGATCTTTTTAACAAAGCACTGTTCGACCATGTGTCATCCAGTCTGGCACCTCCTCTTCTATTAATATTCCGTCAAGTTAGGATGCGATCGTTTTGTGAAGGGCAGTGAAGTGTTTTAGCCAGTTCCCCTGCACCCCTTCTGGTCCTGGGGCTTTCCAATTTGGAAGCTTCCTACTTTGTTTTTCAACTTTTACTGTATCTGCCTTCACCGTGTCTTGCGTGTGTTTCATGTTACGATCTATTTCAATCTTCAACTCTTTCAGCCACACAGCGTTTCTATTATGCCCCTTTTCGACATTCCAGCTGTCACCCCAGAATTTTGTACATTCTTCTTCATTTGGTACCCCAGTTGAAAAATTTGAGCCTTTGTAAAGTTCTTTATAGAATTTCTTCTGATCTAAATTAAGCATCCTATTCTGCCGAAACTGCATAATTCTTTCTTCATATCTCTTCAACTTTGCACTTTTCGCCATCATTCTTTGTTTTATTTCTTCTATGACAGTTTTCATTCCCTTTCTTTCCACTCGGTACTTATCACTTAGTTGCTTCACTTTTTGGGTCTTCTTTGCACCCAGTTGTCCTTTCAACCCTCTCTCAGGCAAGTTTACATCTTTCCTTAATTTCCTTATATTACCTTCTATTCTGTGCTTCCACCTTGGTTCATTTCTCTGCTGTCGAGCATCTCCTTTCATTTCAACCCATACACTTCCAGCAAGAATTAAATTGTTCGTTTCTGTGATGGACCTGCACTTAACATACTTCATTGCTTCCTTTACTTTGTCTACCTGACTCTTTAGAGCTCTTTTGTCTAGTTTTTTAAACATGATTCCATCACTTTTCTTTCCTTCTTCCATTATCTCTTTCAGTCTTTAAACAATCCCTTTTATTTCTCACTCATTTTCATTCCTTTCTCATCGGCATCCACATCATTAGCAACTACCTTGTTCCTTGTTATCTCCCTGTTTCCTATTGTCTCAGCTCCTCCATCCACTTGATGTTCTTTTCTTTCCTCGTCAACCCGCATCTCTACTTTATTCTCTGCATCTTTTCGCAAAACATTAGCGTCAGCGTCAGCAACCCTTTTTATTGCCTCTAACTCAAGCTTTGACAACCATCCATTTTTCCCAATTCCTCTTGCCTGATCACATATACGCTGCTCCGTTGATTCAAACATTCCTCTCCTCTCCATTCTGTAATCGGGCGTTTTCTGTACCCTCTAATAGGTTTCCCCTTTTCATCAAACGGATTACTTCTGTTGAAGCACTCCACTATAACTTGGTTAATTTCTTTACTCCACTTCATTCTAGCAGTAGCAGGATGACGACCGGGTTCTCGCTGCTGTGCCGAGAAACACCTGCCGGGCGAGGGACCTTCACCAGAGGTTCCAGCCCCATTGACGCCGTTATTCTCAATAATTTGATCTGCCATTTCATTCATATAAAGTTGAGTGACTTTTAGGTTACATAACCACCGGTATTTCTTTTTGAGACACCATCTCTAGGCGAGTGCCAACCAAGGCTCAAGAGCGCTTCGCCTGCCCGCATTACCCCGGAATTTCGATACCACGCCTACGTCCTACTTCGTAACCTCGAGAAGGGACCCTTACAGGTGCTACTATCCCAGGCCAGGATAGACCTGAGAACAATGACACTTAAGGAGTAGTTCCACTTTGGAAATCCCTAACCATAGCCGTGTCACCGGATGCAGTTTAACGTCCTACCCAGGACATATTATTATTATTATTATTATTATTATTATTATTATTATTATTATTATTATCATTATTACTTATATTATTACTTACATTATTACTTGTATTATTACTGTTATTATCAGAAACTTTTTTGTAACATGTGAGAGCCAATAACAAGGACCAGCAATTGAAAGGTTTGACAAAATACGTAACAGATAAAAATAAATGTTATGATGTGAAGAAAAGACATGTGCATACACACGAAGACTATAACGAACGCGTATGCACCAAGGAGTGAGTTGATAGTTGATATTGAAAGACATAACTTCGTAGATAATAATTACGTACTTTTCTTACCTTTTACAAAACATAGTATTTGCGACATTTTGCATTTGCTTTATAGTTCGTTGAGCTTTGTTTACGTTAGTTGAACACTTTTACTATGGCTACATATACAGATGCACTTGCGGTGAACGTCTCATTACCGAGTTTTCCACAATTTGATGTGGAGGAGTTTCCAACAGTTGCTGTTCGCTGGACAAAGTAAAAGAAGAGATTTGAAAATTTATGTATCGCTTTAAATGTTAAAAATATATACAAAAATTAGCAATGTTGTTAAATTATGCTGGAGAGAGAGAGTGAATGACATTTACGATAGCCTTTTGGATGATCAAGAAGAAATCTACAAGAACGCTATCAAACTCCTGGATGTACATTTTAAACCATAGTCCAACATCAGCGTTGAAATATATAATTCCCGACAGATGATCCAGGAACAAGACGAGAAGTTGCACCAGTTTTAAGCAACACTTCTCACTCTAACGATGAAATGCGATTTTGGAGAAACAATCGATGTGGAATTAAAACGTCAAATGGAGCACAGGACTAATATGACTCTTTTACGAAGGCACAGTTTTAGAAAGCCAGAATTAACTTTGCAACAAGTACTCGTTTACGGAAGAGACCTTGAGGATACGGAATTCCGGACGGATATTTTTGACTATAAAAATAAGACAGCTGAAGTTAACCGTATTAAGAAATTTGGCAAGAAACAGAACAGTTCCAAGGGGGACGAGGGAAAGAATCGATTGCTAACAAAGAAAAGAAGTGTTACCGTTTTGGAGGGGTGGGATATTTCCACATTACAAGAAATGCCCCGCTGTCGGTAAAAAGTCCAATTTTTGTTCAAAAATTGGCCATTTCGAGAGATGTTGCATGAGTAAAACAAAAGCCACGAAACCCAACAATGCAATCGAAACATGTTCCTTTTCTTCCTTTTCTTTTATTCTTAGTGACTCTGAGGTCGAGAGTGAGGTGGTCGAGAGTGAAGATCGTGTATGGGCGATGTCTGATGTGAATCCTGATGAGAAGTCTGAAGTTAATGCAAATAATGTTCTAGATATGTTCGATGTAAAATTGACTGTTGAGGAAAATCAGCAAATCGAGTTTCTAGCTGATACGGAAAGCAAGTCAATTGTTTTGAATTTAAAAACGTTTGAAAAACTCAAAGCCACAAATGATTTAAACCTTCGAAAAACAAACGTTAAAATTCTCACGTACGCAGCAAGGGAGCCAACGTTTAAGATTGTGGGCGTAACGAAAATATTGATTGAACACAAAAACAAATTTCTTTGCGAACAATTTTACGTCACAGATGAAAATGCTAAAAACATTCTTTCTGGCAAAACATGCGTCGATTTGAATTTTGTCTCGATAAACACCAACAGTTGTGAAATGAATTGCTCAAACATTCCTGAACATTTGCTGCAGCCTATTATTCGTAAATATAAGGATTCTTTGTTTTAGGGTAAGGTTGGGAAAAATAAGACACGAAGGTTAGACTTCATATTAATGAGAACATTACCCCCCCCCCCCTTCCGTTGCGGAGAGAGAGCCTAGAATTCTTTTTGCATTAAGAGACGAAATTAAAAGAACAATTGAAGAGTGGGAGAAAAACGATATTATTGAGGATGTTACGTCATAGCCTACCCCTGGTTAAGTCAAATGATTATTGCTCCACCCAAGTATGAGGATGGGAAAGTGACGGTATGTGTAGGCATGATAAATGTAAATGAGGATATTGAGGGCACCCGTTATCCTACCCCTACGGTCGAGGATCTAATTGGAAGACTTTCCGGTGCAAATTATTTCTCAAAATTAAATATGAAGGAGACATTTCATCAACTTGAGCTTGATCCAGCATCCCTTTACATTACTATTTCCAAACAGAGGACCAGGTTAAACATTTCAAAATACTTTTATTTGGGCTTAATTCTGCACCCGAAGAGCTTCAACACGCTTTGCGATCGATCTTAGTGGATATACCCGATGCAATTAACATGGCGGACAACATTGTTGTTTACGGCAAAGCGCAAGAGGAACATGATACTGCTTTAGAACGAACACTTGAAGCTTTGGCTAAAAAGGGAGCAACCTTAAATCTGAAATAGTGCAAATATAACAAACGTCACCTTGAATATTTTGAGTACGTTTTCTCAGAAGAAGGTATGCGCCCAAGTGAGTTAAAGGTTCGAGCGTTGAAAGAGATGTCGCAGCCAGAGAATGCTAGTGCTGTTAGAAGTTTTCTGGGGTTTACCAATTACCTTAAACGGTTTATACCTCTTTACTGTACCCTGATGCACCCTTTAAGTCAATTGATTAAGAAAAACGTTCCGTTTGTGTGGACCGATGCATACGAAAATTCGTTCAGAACAGTTATTGATACGTTACCTGACGATTCCAACCTTGCGTACTTTGATGAGGAAAAAAAACATTGGTTTACTGTGATACTAGCTCTGTCGGACGATTTTACTACAGTGTACTCTTGGAGAGGACGATCTACACGTGATTTACTATGCATTTATTGCCTTGAGGAATGTCGAATGTCGATATAACCAGATCGAGCGAAATTATATTGGCATGATGTATGCTGGCGAAAGAAACCACATTTACTTATTCGGTCGAACTTTTATTCTTTTCAATGATCACAAAGCGCTAATTAACAATTTGAACAATAACAACCAATAATTACCATTACGAATTGAAAGAATGCTACTTAAGTTTCAAGATTACGATTTTGAGGAGAAACACGTGACCTCTGACGAGAACATTTCAGTTTACACAAGCCGACATCCGGTCGACCAACCTCGAACTGCTACTACTTACATCGAGACTTACGTTAACATGGTAACAAAGCTTGCAGCACCAAAAGCTTTCAAACTCAAATATATTGCTGCTGAAACCAAAGCCCAAATCGATTTTTGAATTCTAAAGGAAATGATACAAGGCAACGATTAGTACAAGTTAAACAAACCGCAGAAGAATGAACATTTACGAAGTACGAATATAGATTCGTTGAAGCAATTCCGCAAAATCAAGGACCAGCTGACCGTCAACCCAACACATGGTGTCATTTTGAAAGCCAACCTTATCGTCTTACCAAAGAAGTTCTGTAAAGATGCCGTCAGTATTTGCCTCGTTGGACACCAAGGTATCGAAAAGACGAAACAACTGCTACGAACAAAAGTATTCTTCTTGGGCATGGACAAGATAGTTGATGACCTTGTCAAAAATTGCATTGCATGCCAATGTACTGGATCAGCTAAACCACCTGCTCCGATACCATTGATCGAGATTCCTGATGCTGTATGGGATGCCCTGCATATCGATTACCTTGGACAGATACCAGTTCTCAACAAATACGTTTTGGTCATCATCGAGAAACGATCACATTATCCAGAGATTGCTTTTTTTAGGAACACCACAGGCAAATTGCTCATTGATGTTTTACATAAAACATTTGCAACTTATGGAAACCCAGTGAAAGTGATCACCGACAATGGACCGTCGTTTCCATCGAAAGAAGTACGAAGTTTCATGGAAGAGAACGGAATCATTGACCATCGTATTACACCAATTTGGTCACAAGCAAACCGTCAAGTTGAGAATTTCAACAAACCCCTTATGAAAGCTATTCGTACTGCTTACGTCGAGGGGAAAGATTTGGAAGCTGAAACATACAAATTTCTTCAAAGATACCGTTCTACACCACACACCATTACAAAAGAAGCATCAGCAGATTTCATGTTCGGAAGAAATCTACAAAATTTGATCCTGCACATCTCACCTACGAGATCAAATCCCGACAGTTTGAAGATGCGTGATTTCGAAGCGAAACGGAAAACTGCCAAATATGGCAACGAACGACGACATCCTTCAAACCGTAACATCGCGATCGGAGGTAAAGTACTCGTGAAACAGCGCAAACAAAACAAGTTTTTTATATCGTACCATACACCTTTCTCACGTACTGCAATCAAAGGGACAATGGTTACCGGAACCTTTCTCACTTTAAGCCCCTTCCTAAGACTGCGAAGCTGCCTAGATATAAGAGAGGAAGGAAGGACATGTTAGAAGAGGATATCTACAACAACGAGCCGGTCCAAAACCGCGATCAATCTGCTAAAAAACGTAAAAAGCCTGAGGTAAAAAAATCATTTCCCCAAAAGAAACCGACTCCCGGTTTCCAATTGGAGGAAATATTGCTACTGCACTTTAAAGTTTATTGTTTAGAATGTTGCTGACTCATCACAAGCCGTGGCCGAGCAATCACTTTGGCAAGGGGAAGATGTTATGATGTAAAGAAAAGACATGTGCATACGCACGAACATTATAACGAACGCGCATGCACCAGATGTACCATGTGATACCAATGTATAGAGTTGAGTTGATAGTTGATATTGAAAGAGATAAAATCGTAGATTTTAATTAGTACTTTCCTTACCTTTTACAAAACATAATAACAAAATGAAGGGCTTCAAATTTTTAATTTATTTTATTTTATTACTGTAGATTTTTCTCGTTTTCTCTTTGTCTTTCTTACGAATATATATACTGGAGAGTCACTTAAAACGTGTGTACAAAATTCATAAAACAAAAATTATACATAACCATTGTAGGTGTATGTGCTGTACAGGTATAGAAAAACATAATGACTATAATTACTACGAATTATGTAATATGAACTAAGTAAGATTAGCTGGTTAAAAAATGAAAGTGGCAAAGATCTTTCTTAAAAACTGCAGTGGGAGTTGTAGGAAATTATAAGCTTGTTTTTGCTAAAAGTAAATTATATTCGTCGAGTTTATTATAATCGCAATCCTTACGTGGTGTGCTACATAAATTCGTTGTTTAATTTTCACCCTGCATTTTCCCCTGCCAATTAAAGCAGTTACTTTGTTTCCCTGGACTTCTTGTACACTATGACCAAAGCAATCAAAAATTACTATCTTGTGATATCCTGGCATATTGGACGAGAGAGTACTCTCACAGCTCATGGATAATGGAGTAGGAAAAGGTATATCGTATACTTCTTGAACCCTGTATACTGCAGAATGAAATTATTCACAAGTAATAAAGCAGGGTTTAGCAGTAGTGTTTACCATAAAGAAATGCCATATATATTTTTTTGATCATGACAATCATTACAATTATAAGACACCACAAACCATTTCTGTGTTGAGGAGCTGATAAAGCAGTACCACACCTTCCTACTACAAGAATTGCAAAATTACAAAATGCACCCAACAAAACTAAATAATTTTTCCTTCCAAAAAGAAATGTCAATCCTAAAAATGTAATTTAAGAAATTAATGGGAATATTCTTTGGCGTGTTTAGCACAGTGAAATACGACAGCACAGGGCCTGAGCTCCTGATTCCAAACTGTGGGAAAGGAAGTAGAGCAAAAGAATGAAATTTTTCCTCATTCCTAATAATCTGTTGTAGCCAAATTTTACAGATCCTATTCTATCTGTAGATTTTGCCTCCTCTATGGAAATAGTGCCATTTCTTTAAAGAAACTGATATTTTTTAGCAGAAAAGCTTTGTTGCTTTATTTTTTTACATAGGTATACGTAAATTTCCTTAATAAACGAAAGGCCACACATACTATGCTTATGAATGGGTTTCTAAATCCTTTCATGTAACTAGACCATTATAACGCATACTGTGTCCTAAACAAAGGTTATGCCAAATCTACTTAAAATGTGCAATTTTTATAGATGGTTAGTACACCAACGCGTTGAATTGTCTTTGCTTTATGGTTCTGTGAAGTCAAAGTTTCAATTTTCTCATGTTGAAAATTGATGTTTCCTATATGGCAATGTTTGCGGCCATGACTAGTGCAAGTTTTAGCAACCTTATTATAAAGGGGAAGAAAAACCACATATTTCAATTCCCAACAAGAGGAATTTTGACGATTTGATGTGGTCATGATGTGTCTTGTGTGCATATTGTTTTTTTAAAAGGCCAGTTCTGTAGTTAATGCATCAAAATTGGTTAAATTTCAGATTTTCGTGCGATGTTGGTACTCTTTTTTTCCCACTATGTTGCTCATTCCATCAGAAGTTTGACCACGGCAAATATCAAACAACAGATTAAACTGTAGCGATATATCCTAAATTGCAGCTCCGATGGTTTCACTCTTTCCGTTATTGAGCTTATAAAACGCCAGAAGTCTTCCGCAATTGCAAGGTTGTCATCAATACTTTGAATATTAAACTACCATTGCTCCAGAATGTTTTTATTCGTGCCCTCATCACACATTAAGTTATAAAACTATTTTGGTCAAATTCCGTCTAGTTTCTTTGTTAGAACCTACGTCACCATTATGTCTAAAAGTTTCTTTTATCTATCATCTTGGGTCTACTGTAAGATAGAATGATTTAGTTTATAGATGATTGGTACATCTTTGGTCTTGATTATTTTAAGAAGCTGTGTAAAAATATCCTTAACCTGTGTGCCTTAAACCGCTATTTCTCTCGCCACTGTATAATAGGAGAAAGCAGCCCTGTGGCAATGACACTTTACAGTTCTTTTAAGGAAACGGGAGACTTTTTGAACGAGGAAAACTCTTAAATGATTGTATGTTTCACTTTAATCTCTGAGACAACAATCTTCCTTTCTTAGACTGTATGGGGCACTAAAGTTAGAGTAAGGCGTCAAATCTTTGTAACAGAGAAAACAAAAGTCATCAATTCAGTTCTACAGTAGCTGTTTCTAAGGTTGCTATCACATTGCATGTTTGTTTCCTTTTTTGCCTTTTATTTCCTGTTCAGACAAAGCGTTTGTAAGGGGTTGTTTGATTGAACGTGAAGGAAACCGCAGAAAAACTGGTTGCCTTTTCCACAGTATCATAATATAAGGGGAGGGGTTTTGATTTGATGAACTTAATCAAAATTAAAGAAATACTGAAACACTCCAGAATCAGAACGTAAAACAGTAGCGGATTTGAGTATAAATATTAGGAATTTACTTGTATTTATTTAATTTTATTATATTCATTTATAAATTATTATACGATCTCTAAAATATAGCTAACTTGGAACAGAAACGTTTTATAAAGTTACTACAATTTATTATATTTTGTTCCATGCTAAAATCTGGCTTTCCTTTATTAAAAATAGCAAGTCAAAAAATTCATGCTTTTGAATGCAAACAAACTTTCTCATTCCAATATAAGGTAGTCGCCCTTTCAGACCATACTGTGTCTAACTGATCCCTATTGCAATGTTTGGGGTCCCCAGGATACTAAATAGCTGATCTACGGTAAACTCAACTGATTAAAAACTCAAAATTCATAATATTCTTTTGCGCATGCAAATAATCGTGATCATCATCATCATCAAATACACCTTCCGTCGTTTGTCGACATTGTGCTAAAATCCAATAATCGTGAGCTTGTAATTAACTCGTCAGATAATTTAGAACCTTACAAGCTTTTACATGCTTCATATCTTGATGTGGAATTTCGGCCAGTGTGAATACTCCAGGTGCTTTCTATTGGGGTTTCTTACAATCGCTTACACGCCCCAGTAATAGCCTGTGCAATGTAAATGGTGGCTAAGAAACACAAAGAAGATACAAGAGCCGAGAAACGAAATGTGCAGTAAAAAATACTGACAACTGCTATTTAACATACAAGAGAGGAAAAAAAACCGGCAAATTCGATCCTTCAACATATTGGTGGGTTAAAAAGACAAATAAAGTCATGGATAAAACTGAAGTTTGATATAACCTTTGAACAACGGGCAAATGATAACAGGCTGAGGGTCACTACAAATTTTTCCTGAATAGAAAGACAGTATAGCATTATAATTACATACCTCTGATTATAATGCCACAACAGCCATTAAATAAACCAGTTTGGCTGACACTACCGATTATTTCCACCGATGATAGTTTTTGAAGAGAAAAATGTGGTTGGTGGTTGGTAAGGTTGTTACAATATCCAAATAAACACAAAAAGACCTGATATCCTTAGTTTGACTTCCAGTTACAAAAATTATCTTATTTTGTACCCATTTTTTTTTTTTTTTGCTTTGAGTTATCCGTTGTCCTTGAACTCGGGTGAATCCAGAACAAAGTTCTTTCTCCAGAAATCTGTCTTTCATTGCATAGATCAGATCATCAGAGTAAAGCTGTGTATCTTCTTCAATGACTTGTTTGAGGGTGGTTCGGTTCGGGGGTGACCAAATCTTCTCTTTCCTTCTGGTTGCCAAAGCAGTAGCTTGCTGGCTAGTTCGCTTCCTCTGATCACATGACCTGCTAATGCAAACCTCATCTTACGAATTACTTGTGAAACCGCTGGGAGTGGTCCATAAAGTTGTGTGTTCGTAACATGGTCCTTCCACGAAATATTGTAGATGGTTCGCAACATCTTAGTATATGAGCCATCTAATTTTGCCTTTCTGACCTTGTTTAATGTCCATGACTCAGAGCCATAGACAAGTATGGACTCGACACAAGCTTTAAACACCTTACTCTTGGTTAACTTTTTGATTGGAGCCTTCCATACTCTTTTTAACGAGTGAAGAGCACCCCATGCTTGACCAAGTCTTGCCGGAATATCGTGGTCACAGTCTGTATACCCTCAGTGATATTTGAAATCCTGAACACGTTCAATGTTGGAGCCATCAGATGCAGATATACCTTGATGAGATATAGGGTTTAAATGCATGTACTTGGATTTTGAGGCATTTAGGTGAAGGCCAATCGATTTACATGCAACTTCTACACGATGTAACAGTTCTTGAGCTTCCACAACAGTATCTTCTAGTAGAGCGATATCAGCAGCGTAATCAAGATCCGGTAAAGTCTGCGCCGGATATCATCCACTGCGACGTCTGTGCAATGTGAGTCCATCAGTGTCTCTGAGCGCTGTTCGCGGGGCATAATCAAGGCAAATAATGAACAAAAAGGGTGCAAGTGGGTCACCCTGTAGCACACAGGTATTGATCAGAAAGGGGTCAGTCATTCCGTCAGGAGTAATAACTTAAGCGAAAGTGTTGCTATACATGACCTTAATTCCTTCAACAACTTCTTCGGGGATCCCATAAGCGATCAGTATTTGTAGCGTTTTCTCTCTGTTTATTGAGTCAAAAGCTTTTCGAAAATCAATGAAAACTATGACTGCTTCCTTACTAAAGTTCTTCAGTTCTTCTACAATACGGCGAAGGGCAAGAATGTGTAAGGTGGTGGACCTTCCCTTTTATCTATTATTGGGCGGATTCGATTCAGAAGGCATCGATTATAGACCTTTGATGCAATCTGTGATAATGCTATAACTCTATAATTGTCAGGCAAACAAATATCTACTTTTTTTGGTCCTGGGACAAGCACAGACAGACCCCATTCCTCAGGACATTTGCCATAGTAAGTCTGATTGCAGAACTTGCGAAGTTGTTTCTTCACTTTTGGCATTTTCCAAAATTCTGGCGGTAGCCCGTCAAGTCCAGTGCTTTGCCGTCTTTCATAGCTTTCATAAAAGCATCAATTTCTGCTTGTAATAGTTCACTAGTTGGGATTTCGTGAAACAGGTCAAACACTTTCTCTACTTCAAAATCGGTGTTGACACTAGCCTGGTCTACGTTAAGCAAAGTTTCGAAGTGCTTTTCCCAGATATGCAAGCGATCATCTCCTTCAATGCAAATAGGATTACTTGATGTTTTAAAAGTGAGTTTTTTACAAGTTCCCAATCGGACTATAGAGCTGAACAGGTGAGTACAGATTCAAAGGTACTGAGGATTTCATGAATGCGCTTATTTTCGTAGAGGTCAAATGTCCTGCTAAGACGATTCTGTGTAGATTGAATTTGGCTTGTTGAGACGTGTATGGTAGTTTGGCGAGCTGCAATTACCGAAGGGTGGGCACTAACAGGTCTTGGAGGATGAGGCCTAGGTGGAAGATGGTTCGTTCCAACATCATCTGCAATCTTGATAAAAGACGTGTAATTTTACTCTTCCACAGGAAGGCGGTCAAATTTCGTTGCTACATTAGTGTCAATCTTGGAGGCAAGTTCGGAGTCAGTTGTCACTGAGGACCAGAACAACCTCTTTTTACTAGCCGTTTTTGTTGTGCGGAGGCTAAGTTTTACAAACGTTGATACGATGCGATGGTCACTTCCAATAGGATTTGATGTTGAATAGGCTTGACAGTCCTGGACACTGTTGCGCCATCGCTTTCGGTACAGACAAAGGTCTATTTGAGAGGGACACCTCTTGGGCGATCGGTATGTCCAAAGTTTACGAGTACACTTACAAAATGATTGGTTACCAATAATAAGGTTGAGCTGTTGTGTAAAACGTAGCAGCAGTTGTCCATTTGGATTGGTGGTTTTGTGCAATGAGAATCTGTTACATATCTTAGCGTTGAAGTCTCCACAGATAAGCAACATTGCATGTTGTGGTACATCTGTTACTACTCCGTTTAGACATGTGTAGAAATCTTCTGCAATTTCATCAAAAAGGCTGTCATGTGGTGCATAGCAGGATACAACCACAGTCGTCGGGTTACCTTTAAATGTAGCTACTATTAGACGTTCACTGTATTTCTTAACAGACGCGAGCAAAGGTAACAGTTTCAAATGAATGCAGAAACCCACGCCTCCAATTGAGGCCCCACATTCGTTTCTTGTAGCAGACGCAGTGAACAAAGAGTTCTTCCCTATGTTACGAGCGATGATTTCCGGATCCGAATCAGCATGCACTTGGCGATGTTCTTGAATACAGATCACTGAAATGTTAAAGTCAGTCATGAGCTTATCTAGCTCAACACGGGATGATAAGGAGCGAAGGGTTCTACAGTTTAACGTAGACACTGCAAAACAGGTAGTTGGTCGTGATATGGCCTTCTTTCAGCTTAAGACGATCAGATCTCAGCCTTTCCGTGGAATTTGAGCGTGGATCATCATTCGATGCAATAGAAGCAATGTTCGACTGTGTTAGAGCCCCTGAACCAAGGGCTTTAACCTTGGAGCAGTTTTTTGACTTTGTCATAACTTTTTCAATTGGCTTCGGGCGTGCCCAATGATATGCGGCTCGCCACACCTGCAAATAGCAGTAGTTACCTCACTGAACTATTTGTCCCTGGCCGTCGACTTGGTATAACCAGTTCATCCGCCCAGCGTCGTGAGCCCACCACCGTTGTCCCCAGACAAGATTTTCCGCTGGAGAGCCCAACTGTCTTGCTGCATCCCAAGGCAGGTTTTTTCATTTTTTCATTTTTTTACAATCCAGAAAACCTCTAAATTTAACTACGTACATTAGAATAACATTAAAACCTCGAGAAGAAATTATGTCATTTGACACAATAAAACGGATTACGTGGATCATCAAGAGAAAGAAAGCTTCGGCCTCGGGGCAAATAAACAGCACTGGCCCTTGTCAGTTTTGAAGTTGTTAAATGCTAGTCTCAATCAAGCTTAGACTTTGCCAAATACTGAATTTGTGTTGGGTAAACATAAATGTTGTAACAATAAATAGGTAACATCGAACTTTAAAAGATGCTTCACGAGCTTTCGTGTTATCAAAGTCATTACTTATATCCTTAAAATAGGCAGTTCTTGTAATGTCGCTTTCAAAATTTAAGAGTGGAAGGTCACAGCTTATCCTGGGTCATATTACTGCGCAAGACGGTCTTAACCACTTTACGCTTGTTGAAAGAACCCTCAGCTGATGCAGTTATCACAAGTAAAGTGCAAAATATCCTCAATGGTGTGCAAACAAGAAACTTTCTTCCAGCTTGAATTTCGTCGAATTATTCAAAATAGCATGTTGAACAAGCTACTTTTCTCCAAAAATTCCAAAGTGCATGGTTTTAGGTGCCAAACATCTTCCTCCAGAAGAATCTGAGTTACATTGTTTGTAAACACTTTTCCAAAAACACCCCATGGATCATGGATCATAAATCATCCGAAGGTAGGTTTTAAAACTATCACAGAAAGGAAAAAGAGATTATTTAGGTAACGTTCTGCTTAGTAATGGGTCATTATTCCTTCGATTACCGAATCAAAAATAGAAAAAAACACTTTACATTAAAAAGTATGTCGCCAATAACTGGCTGGCTGCCTTCGAATATTGCAAGCAATGGTCGTTTGCTCTTTCCCTGTGCAGGAATTCAGTTAAATGTCCATTGCAATGGTTCACAGCATTTGATGAACTCATTATGTGATTGCAGTGAAAGATAATGTACTTGCAACCTGGTACCTTTCTGTAGAAATTAGTAGGAAATCATAGTGAGTTAAAAAATCCAAAATTCCAAGGATATTTTCGTTGTGCCCATCTGAAGCGAGGACCCACAAAACAAAACACTCCTCTCTCCAAGGAACATGAATTTCTGAGAAGCGTTTTCCTTTGTTCAAGACCACATTTCCTGGCAGAGAACACCTGGTAGTGTTGGTGGGCAAAGGAAAAAAGGAGAGGAGGAAGAAGACAATAAAAAGAAATGGGAGGGGCATTGATGACAATAAAGATTATGATTAAGAAAACAAAAACTCAGCAGAAAACGAAATCGGGAAGTAAAAAATAACGGGCAAACCCTTTGCTGTACCCCTGGAAAACCCAGTGTCCAGCTTTTCAATACCCAACCTGTAAAAATAAGGTTTTACTATTATCATTTAATATTGTTTCTCAATTAATTCCAGCAATTCTTCCTTCCATTACTTTTGTTACTCGAGAAGAGTCGCTTCCATTGGAATTGCTTGGCTGAAGCAGTTGTGGTTGTCGAAAAAATGCCATGATTTCATGGCAAACAAAGATTGTTGATTTCATGGGATATTCTTGCAATACTCCAGGGGGTAACTACTATATTCGTTTTCAGTCCGTCTATTGCCTAACAAAAGTTGTCTAACATTATGTACATTCCTTAAGTAGTCCTTTTTAAGTTCCGTATGTTTAGAATTCTGAAATCAAATAATTAATTCGATTTCCTTTGAAATAAAAATTGGTTTTACTGCTGATTTTTTTACAGCTTTTACTACTGACTTTAACTGCTGTGGAACCTTATAGCAAAAGGTTGATCCCTCCACTGTTTACCATGAAACATGCTCAGACAAGCAAAACATCACAGATGCAGTTGACATCGCCCAAGCAGTAAAATGTACCACGTGACTTGGTTTTACTGAACTATTTAACATCGGTCTCACCGAGCTCAGGAGACCACATGATCAGTAGCACCAATAGAAAAATAGCTTGCCTTCGGAACAATAGCTTGGCCGCCCAACTTCAGCCAATCATCTGCTGCATCAATCCAAAACTGTTTTCATCATGTTTCCCAAATTAGAGACCGATACAGAAACGCTAGTAATTTGGAGTTGCCTTTAATTTGAGTCTATTGTCAATATGCGTAAAAAATGTTCTCGCTAAAGCTTGTTATAAACAACAAAGTTTGTACTTATTAATATCAATTTATTCCAACTTAATCCAGTTGCTACGGGAGCTTACAATATACCTTACATTAAGGAATTATTGTATTTATAAGTATATTGTGTCGCTTGGTTTCACCGACAACGGTATTACTTGGTTTTTTTTAGAGAAAATGAAAACTGGATGGTAAGTACTCTGTTTGGCATTTTATCGTCATACCTATGAGCCAAAATATTTGCTAAGAAAAACTCCGAAATGTTCCTTCTTTACGTCTCCATGTGAATAGATGTTTTCAGTTGGTTTACCCGCTTCGTTGTGTTAAGTGGAACTTGGTCCTGGAAGACCGGAAGCACAGGAAACGGAATGTATCAGTTTATCATTTACCCAGATTGAACCACCCATGCTGCAGATTTAATTAGCTTAATTTCGAAAACCTGTTATGACTGTATTTACCGGTAAAGCGAACTTGCGAAGGTTTTGTAAAATAGAACAAACATTGGAATCCCCAAAGTAGGTGTTCAGTGCGCATTGTTTATCCCTTTTTAATCCCCTTTGGGCCACCCAGACAACAGACGTGGACTTCTATCGTGCTTCCCTTGATTCCTATAAGTCACGACCAAAACGTAGTGCGTAAAAAAACCCTAAAATTTTGTTGAGATGCAGTCTCTTAGTGGAAAAATACGAATTGTCGGGAACATTTTATTTGGACACTTTTACAGACATTAAAATCCCGTCTGAAGATGTAAATAACTCCACAAGAATTTTCAGATTAAATGTGTTTTTTCCCCTAATCATTTTCGTTCATTTTGCTGTGATAGATACCATGCATTGAAGCTGATTATTTTTACATTTGCTGGATGACAATAGAAAGCGAAGGGGGCCCTCAATTGATAGCTAGATATTAACAGCAGCAGATTATCATATACCGAAATAAACCTGAAACTTTACATTACTTGCTCGAAAATAAAGATAATTAGTTTTATTGTTTGATAACAGGGTTTTTAAAGGGTTTTTCTGTTGAGAAACCCTATCCCTTTAAAGAAAAATTCATTTTTGATGTATAATTTTCAGAATGGCCGAATACCTTTTAAGGCACTCGGAAGGGCGTGGCTTTCCAAATTTTCCCCATCTGTTGTTTTTTGTTCTCTTACATATCACTTTTACAAATGTGTATCAGAAATTATAGAAAGTAGGGGTTTAAAGTAACAAAAAGAATGCATTGGAAAGAGCATAATATTGTTCAGCTCCTGGTTAGGGTTGGAAATAACAATGGTTGGTGTTATGGAAGTTACAAGCAAAATTCCAAGAAAAACAGGCAGAAGTGAAATATATCTTTCTTGAATACATGAGTGTTGGTCATTGGTGAAAATCTTGGAGGAGTTATTTAAACTTAATATAAGGGATTTGGTTAAAAACTTACATATTGGGGAATTGAGTTTCTACTGCTGTTTTGGATTTTTCCCTACTCTTATGCTTGTTAATTTCCTTAAGAACAATGATGTAAATATTAAAGTGCAAAAAACTTTTATGTGTATAAAACACAGAAGATATAGCTTTTTGTAATAAAACCTTTATAGCTTTTTGAAACCAAAACTCTTTGGAAATACCCCTCAAATCTCAGAAACAACAAGAGAATACTGGCTGTGATTTGATTGAGATTTATATTATTCAACAGCTGACCCTTATAAAGGCTAGAATCCACTCTAATGTAGCAAGTTGCATGGTGTATTTTTCCCCTTACATTTTACACTTTAAATTTTCAAAAGTATTGACTCTATTCCTTGCCCAGTTCTATCTTGAAGAGCTTGTACAATTATATTTGTTACCCCTCATCTGCAATTATTCAACACAAATCATAGTTTGATGTAAAATTTAATCCAACAATGAATTTGCTTGCAGCAGTATTAAGGTCATGCACAAGCAGGATTCTGGCTTTGTAGACCAGTGCCATAAACATTTGGTCACAGGAATACTATGGTCAAGGTGATATGCCACCACAAAATGATAAAACAACTTTTTCCCAACCTATATTAGGGCTGTATTTTTATGAACAACCAGGAATAATAGATGCAGTTGTCCAAACACAACAAAACTTGGTTATTAAGTATAAGCCCCTAACATCTACTTAAAGATTATCAATTTGTACAATATAAAATATTTTTTAAAACAACTGGCATCTCCATTGTATTTAAATGTTTTATGAATCATAGTTTATAAGAAACCACGTCACACTATTCAAACTATTGTTGTCACAATAAATAACTTATTTACTCGCATGAGATGTACTTAAGATAAATATCAGTTGTGTAGCACCTCACAGCAAAGTTTTAATTTTGCAGAAAATGCATCATAATTGGCATTGGTTGTACAATTTAAAACTTGCAATTGCATTTCAAATATTTATATGTCTAGGAAGCCATCTTAATCTTTTACTTGTAACAACACAAGCATTTTTTTGTCTGTTAAGGAGCAGTATAGGTCTTGCAGGTGAGACATCATGTTCCTAGTAAATACATATGTTCTTTATTTCATCACCACACAGAAAAAGCTCATTCACTGACTGAAATATCCTGTCATTTAAAAATTGTTTTGGATGGGACTGTACAGTTATCCCAATGTTTCAAATATTGTTGACCAGTCAAATATTTTTGAGTTTACAAGAACAAACGTTTTTGAAATAAGTCCAGGCAGGATCCGACTTAAACAGTACCATTGATTTCTCAGTTTGTAGGCCTTTTGACATTTCTCACCACAAGAGTTGAAAAACGATGACCCCTTGTGTTGTTGGCCAGTGATTTGTTGTTAACTGTATTTGGAATCAAAATGTAATATCATTGCTGCACCAGTTTGTAAACAAACACCACAACCTTTCTTACCATCAGTTACACCCCAGTTATACCAATAGATTTCAAGGTTATTTTATTCAAAGCACTAAGGGGAGCAGGGAGCCACACCAGCATGTTTTATCAAAAATAACCTGTGTTAATCAATTGAAATTCAATGCGGCATTGATAGAATTTCCAGTTGTGGAACCTTCTTTCATTTTTACATTAAGGAGATTATAAGCACTTATGATAAAGCCTATTCATTTGTCACATCAGTTCTGGGTTTCATGCTCAACCAGCACCAATACAAAAATCAGTTCATTACTTTCTGGTCATGTTTGGAATATGTTTTGAGATATTTTGGTCAAAAGCTTTGGATTTTACTAGTATATTTAATACATTTGGCAGTTGACACTAAATATGTTATATGATTTTTCATCTATTTGATGGAATAACTATAGTTTTTGGCAGATTTGCAATTAACAGGGTTGAAGTAAAACCCTTTTATCTTCATTTTAAACAGAAATTTATGCTTAAGTCACATAATTACCCCACTTTGTTTCATTTTAATTAAGCTGCCTTCTATTTGGAAAATTATAGGAAGCTGTGTGTCTTCCATCCTGTTGACATTAGTGTAGAGAGTAAGGACCACTACTAATAATTTGTTTGTGAAATATCTGCAAATGATAAATAATTAAATATTTTTTTATGTACTAGTGAGTCACCACACATCAAGGCTAAAAGCCACTCAAGGATGAGGGTTAACAAGGGTTAATAATGCTAATATTATAATTTATTATTATAATAATGTTATGATAGAATAGTTAGGTATAGATATAGTAATATAGTCAATTTAGATAACATGAAATTAGTAGAATGATTAGAAGTAATAGTACTGTTCAGATATAATACTGAAAATATTGGAGTTGAAAATGCTCTGGGATAAAAAAATAAAATGTGGTCATATTGTGGGTAGTGGTGGGAACCTGACATTTTTTTGTGAAGGTGGAGAGTACAGTATAATTGACATTGCCATATCCGAAAATGAAAAAAATTTACAGAACACAAAAGAAGTTAGAGCAATATTAAATTTTTAAAAAGGGAACAAGAATATCTGTCTGCCTGAAGAAACTTTCAGATGGTGTCCTCTGATACTTTCCTCCATCATATGACTTGAATTTTTTAAAGTCAAAGGTTAACTCCTTTCTCTTCACCTGGCCTTCTCTTTTTTTTGTCTTTCCTTCACAGTGTAACACACTTAAGTGCATTGTACACCTGTATGATTCCTGACCACAAACAAAAAACAAACAAAAGAACTATAAGAAAAGATCAACAACACTGTTCTTTGCTGTAGAGGACACCATTAAATCTATTTGTACTGCTTCTGGACCAGAGAGCACTTCATATTTGATTTTGACATAAAAAAAACTGTATGATTCCAAAGCCTACTTTCAGAACATGTACTATTATCATTCTTGGCTTATTTATTGAACTGCAGGAAATGTTCTACTAAGTAGGGATGGGTATAAAACAATTCATCTTTTACCTACCTTCCACAATTATCCTCAAGGTTTAACCTGAAGTGGCACTCTAATTTTTACCCACTCATTCCAGAACACATTTTAAGCATCAATTTTTGTCACTAGCCCTACAATTTTCAGGAGCCCTCTACATTCTTCACAAACACCTATTTGGCAAATAGGTATCAACTCATCATGAAGTGTATCACATACAATACTGGACCAAAGCATACCATCATAAGTAATGACAAGAGATGGTAGGTTGTGCATGGTATTCACATTGGTCAGGGTGCTGATTTTTCAAGATTACATTGCACAGTCTCAGACATGCAAATTAGCTGAAGCCTACATTTACACTGGGGCAGCTGTTTTTGTGAATGGTATGTAAACCTCCTTAAAGTAGTACCCCTATCCCTACACAGTTTTTTCATCTTTCATACCAGACAGTAATGGCAATTCTCCAGTAAAAGGGCTTTAATTAGCTTTTCTTTATCTTCAGAAGTTTCTTTTGGTGTTACCATGTTGTAAGTTAAAACATTTCTCCAATATGCTAAATAAAAATTAGTAATACTAACGAATCTTTAGACTGACTCTGCATTGGCCCATCTTTTTGCTCATAGGACTAGAGTCTGCTACAAGGGCTTTCCTTCTATACTTTGTAGGAGCTCTAAACATTGTCCAGAAAGTGTTCTTTCCTTCTGAAAAAACAAGATGTTTTCAGATTAGAAATTGGCCTCAACCAGGCATCTTGTTCCTTGTTTCAAGGAAAGCCTCAAGTTCATGTTGTGAAAGGAGCCTTGTCCACATATCCTGCTTGGTGCCAACCAGGTGTGGTTGTGGTGTCTGTTATGTAATGAATTACTGCAATCATGACATCAAATTGTCACCTGTCAAAGTGTCACACATCAACTGGATGGTCTCTGACATTTACAGTTTTGTAAAAATGCTGCTCTCATTGCTCATGTGAATAGCTTCCTTCTTGAATTCGTTACAAAAGAAGATCCATTCATTTTGTGGAGAAAAAATAATTTTCAAGACAAAAACCCCCACCTATTGTTAACAAATTTGCCCCAGGTTCATTTCTTCATACACAGGACAGGTAACCTAACTTTTTCTTGTAGCGCACTTGACGGCGGAATTTCACCATTAAAAGATTTCATTATATTTTACATCCCCAAAAATATACCTGGTATGAAAAACAAGGTATTGTTTATTTGAGTCCGGAGGAGGAGATTTCAACTCGGTGTCTCACTTCACAAACTTGAGGTTTTGATGAAGTGACAGGTGATTTATTTTTCTCCGAACGTAAAGAAGGTAAAAGTGAAAGTAATAGCTTGAAATTAAAAAAAAAATGCTTAAAACTAAAAAGGCTTACAAAAACCCAGTAAATTTAGGGCGAAATTTAACAGAATTTTCAATAATAAATGAAGAAACGTTGAAGACTGATCCAAGAAGGTTTTTGGACGTTGATAAATGATGAAAATGGAGGAAAATGTAATTACATATCACGAAATTGTCTATTTGAACATTTTTAAAAATCCCTGAACATTGACAACGATGATGAAACGGATATATTAATTGGTACCAAATCAGTGAACGATAATGATTCTGTATTAAATAGCAATATAAATGAGGAAGAAGTCAAACAAGTAATCAAGAGTTTAAAATACAACGAAGCACCCGGGGTGATGGAATAACAAATGAAATGTTGAGGATGGAAGTGGTAAAATCGCACGTAGCGTTAAACTCTGACGTTTTTCCAGAAGTTTGTCTGATCGGAATCATTAAGCTTTACCGGATCGGGTAAATTGCCCGGGCCACTCTGATTCATTGTCTCCACATGTCCCGATCCATCATTGCTGTTTGCAGTTCTGTAGCACTTAGTCCAGTGTCTTCACATAACAGATCCACATATGTTTTGCAAGTTCTTCCCATAGACGTGTGACCATGTGTTGGCTTCCAAAATAGCGGGGATGAGATTAATTCGTCATCGCTACGGTAGCACTGTTCAGCAAATTGCATTCGTCTTTCCATTATTGTGTCGCTAACTGCTGGTATGTTTCCATACAATTCTGCTAATGTCGGATGCTCGGTTCAAGATTTATTGAGAATCGCCCTCAACATCCTAGTGTAGGTACCATCTAGCTTTTTCATTTGATCTTTGAGAAGCGTCCAAGTAGTCAATCCATAAAGTAAAACTGGTTCGACCACGGCTGAGAAGAAGTTCCTTTTAAGGTTGTTAGGTAAGGTCGATTTCCAAACACGTGTTAATTTATCAACTGCTAATAAATAATAATAATTATTATATCATTGAGCCAGTTTACAAAAATAAAGGTAAAAAGTCAGATGTCAATGATTCGCTGATCGGGGAAAAGTGACTACAGCTATACTAATTAAACTCCATAGTAAATTCCTGGAGTCAAATATACCATTGATGAAAAACCCAGCAGGCGTTAGCTTTAGGTATTCAACAATTGATCATATTTTCCATTTGCATATGATTATAGATTGTTTTGCAAGCACGGGGAAAAACTGTACTGTACTGTGTTTCAATTGACTTTGATACGGTATAGAAAAAAGATATTTGTATAAAATGAGTAAATCTTGGAATCAAAGGAAAGTGTTTGACTATATTTAGAAAGATGTACACTAGAATTAAACCTCCAGTTGAGAAAAATGGGAAACAAAGTGACATATTTAATTGTAACACTGGAATAAAACAAGGAGAAAACCAATTATCATTATTTTTCACAGTTGTCTTTAATGATCTGAAAATTTGCACTCTATAATTTCGGAAGTGAAGGCATAAGTTGTGCCTCTTCAAATATCTCTAAAGAAAACGGGCTTAAATTAGTAGCTTCATTGTACGCCAATGATGCAGTTATATTTGCGGCATCACAAAAAGATGTACAAACTTCATTGAATAACTAAGCAAATTAGAGCAAATCATAGAAGCTGAAATGATATGAAATAAATTTATTTATTTTTAAACATGGTAATAAAACTCAAGTAGTAGCTAACAAATTGAAATTCCTGGCAGTTATATTTAAAACTAATAAAAGATTGTTAGCAACAATTAAACATATTAAAATACAGGCTTACAAAAGGGATGAGATACGTTATCTGGTAAAGCAAAAATAAAAATTTGCCCATCGATTTTAACATTTAAATATACTAATAAAAATTAAAAATACAGGCTTACAAAAGGGATGAGATACGTTATCTGGTAAAGCAAAAATAAAAATTTGCCCATCGATTTTAACATTTAAATATACTAATAAAAAATTAAAAATACAGGCTTACAAAAGGGATGAGATACGTTATCTGGTAAAGCAAAAAAAATTTGCCCATCGATTTTAACATTTAAATATACTAATAAAAAATAAAAAAGGGTAGGAAGTAATACAACAACCTGGTTAGACCAATTTCACTGTATCCTATTGAAATCTGGAGTTTCGAAAACAAAGCTATTCTTGACAAGTCAGATTTACAGTTCTTCAAAGTATTATTAGATGTGCGTAAATGCACATCAGGTTATATCGTTTAAGAAAACGTGGTCGTTTCCCATCACAACAACTTAAATTACAAATGCTTATATTTTGGAAAATGCTCACGAGCTTTTTTATTGCGCATGTGCACTGCTTTAAAAATACCGCTGGACAGGCGATTTTTTATTTTTAAAAAGTAGAACTAGTTCTACTTTTTGAACGTATTTTTTTTTGCGCCTGAGTTTAAGAACCAATGATAGTTCAGTATTTGAGACATTACGTTATCTTGTTTTGTATTAACATTTTTGCACGGTCATCAAAAAACATAATATTTTCAGATAACAAAATGGCGGCGAATAGGTATGTCGCGACAAGTTTTGACGAGGATGAAGAAAACGAGGATATCAATTATAATGAGGAAATTTATCAAAGATTCTTAAAGGAACAAAAGGAAGCAGAACAGAAACATCAACAGGAGAAAATAATAACGATAGATACCTCGGTCATTTCATCTGCCAGTTCTGGTATCGTACATTATCAACAAAAACAAAACTTGTGCATCGCTACTTGATAGGTACCATAATGTTATACAAAGCCTTTCACTTGGTCCTGTAGCATCGCGAATTCTAGATGATTTCGAAATATAAGGAGCAACCCACGAAAGAAGTTCTTCGAATCGCCTAGGTAGCATTTTGAAGGCTTTGAAGAAATATTCATTGTCAAACAGTATTAAATCCTGTACTAAAACCTAATATAAGCCTTTATTTCTTCTCTCCTGAAATAGTTTTCTCACCCAGAATTTTCTTTGTCTTTGAATTCCATTCTGAGGGCGTCTTTGTTTACGACACAATAATACAAGCAATATTAAAATCAATTTTTGCTTTTGAAGCAAGAGAAACCTCTAGTTTTTGCTGTCATGTTTGTTCACATGAAAACGCGCCAAGAAAAAAATACGCTGTGTGGAAATGGCTTGAGGCTCAGGGGGGGAAAGCTCACGCGCATTTTCCGCTACAGCGGAAATTGCAGCTCTATGGAAACAAGCCTTAAGACAGCATATCACAAACTTTTGGTAGAAACAGGGAGATGGCATAAACTTGAATGCAACTTCCGGGGATGTGATGTGTGGATGATTAATAAAGTTGACGAGGAACATTTTGCATTTGTTAAATGCGAAGCCATAAGTGGCATAAGAAAAAGTACATTACAGATTATATCTGTAGTCTCCATCGTTATTAATATTTGAAAAAAAATTCATTAAATTGGCTTCTGGATGAAAAAAGCGCAAAACTTTTATGCGAAATTAGTAAATTCCGTAAATGATTCCCTGTAAATGATGAACCAATTCCACTTTTTCACATTTTTATTGCCTTGTGTGCAGGGGTTTTTTTGTTTTGTTTTTGGTACATTTATTATGATTATTGATTGTTTTGTAAAACACGTACAATCCAGTTGTTTAGTTTGGTTAGTTTATAAAAAATTTTTGAATTTACCTACTTGTAGTTGCGTGAAACTTTTGAATGAATGATAATGTTAATGATCTTTAATATTGCGTCCAACACATGCTAACATGTAAAACGGACGTTAAACCGAATATGATGATGATGATGATGATGATGTATCTAATATTTTTTAAAAATCAGTAAAATTAGTGAATTTGTAAGTTGTGAGAAGAAGAAAGTGAGATCATAGTAAAATACTCGGGAAGAAAAATTTTACAGCCACTTCGCTGCAAGAGGAGGGGCATTCCATGTTATATACGTTACAGTTCCGACATACATTTGATTACATGTGGCTGAAATGTTATATTGCTTGGTGTTTTCATCATATTAAAGAATTTTTGTAATCCAAGGTCTTTATCTTTGCCCAAAAATGTAACCCCATCAAATATTTATTTTGTTTTCTTCAAACTGTCAAGTTGTTGTTTTTGTAAACTATAAAATTTCTGGTTTGAAAATCTTAGTTTAGTTGAAAAATTAATTGTAGTTACTTTATTTTTTATTGCAAAAAAGACCTGTTTCCATATCTGGCAGAGTTTGATGTAGATACTTATTTTTAGGCAGGATCCAGAGGGACTCATCATCATTGACATGAAAAACCCACCCAGTTTTGTAAAAAGGTGGCAACACAAATTTCATTGATAGAAAACAATGACTTGAATGAAAGGCAGTAAAACCAGTTTACAACTGAAAATCAGTTTTGTTCATACCATTAGTGTCATCTTCACTGATTCCATGCTTGAATCAGTGTGATTCAACATCCTCTAATGGAAGTGCTTCACATCTTCTACTGGAAGTGTTTCACATCTTCTACTGGAAGTGCTTCACATCCTCTACTGGAAGTGCTTCACATCATCTACT
This sequence comes from Morbakka virulenta, assembly GCA_003991215.1. Taxonomy (NCBI): domain Eukaryota; kingdom Metazoa; phylum Cnidaria; class Cubozoa; order Carybdeida; family Carukiidae; genus Morbakka; species Morbakka virulenta. The sequence goes on from RDPX01000160.1 coordinate 104,774, forward strand.
GGAAGTGCTTCACATCCTCTACTGGAAGTGCTTCACATCCTCTACTGGAAGTGCTTCACATCTTCACTATTTTTCAAGCTGCCTATCTCTTAGCCTCAGCCCTCCTTGTAAACATTATGTAGACAATTTCAAGTGCTCGTCAGTAATTTCCTCTCTTTATAGGAACCCACACTTTTTCTCATTGAATTTTAGATATTTATCAATTTTGCCATTGTTTCATGACGGAGAGTAAGCCTTCTCTGATTTAACATCAGTGGCAACACAGAACCAACAAACCACAAAGTTCATGAAACTGAATAAAAAACAAAAAATAGGTTAAGCCAAAGGATCAGAATTGATCTCAGACTTAAAAACATTCAAGTCATATGATTTAGGAGAGTGTTAAAAGCCACAACCCAGAATTCCACAATATAGCTTTCTTGAGGGAAAAACTACATTCCCAAATAGGTTTATTAAAACGAGAGGGAACAACTTCACAAGTATGAAGATGTTGAGGGACACTAGTCACATCAGATACAATTAACTAAGCTGGTACCAGTGAGGAAATCTGCACAGAACACTTCCCATGAGAATACCTACAAAGAACGAAGACAAAGACATCTTGACGATGAGACAAAGTTTGAAGTATTGAAGTAGAGCAGCAAGATTTGGTCGTATGAAGTTACAAATACACCTTTGAACTCAATCGAGAACATTTAATTGAGATGTTGAAGAACCGGTCCAGATGTTTTTGAGAAGAAACAGATTCACAAGATTGCTTAGCTTAGCTTAGCAAGATTTAGCATGACAAATCATCCATCTACAAGGGTTGCAAGTTTTTCTGAAAAAACCTGAGGTTCAACAGTTCCAGTACATTGAAAACTGAACATCGAAATGTGTGCGATAAAGGTTTGTTGGAGCATGGAGAAGAAAATTGTTTGGCTTTTGTAACTACGACTAGATACAAATATGGACTTTGAGTCAGAAGGGCACATAGGTAGCTTTTGTGAAGAAAAATTTGATGAGTGCCTGCAGAATTTGCCAGTCTCTCTTGACTTTATTAATATCAAAGCTAGCATGGGATCACGCAAAGGCTTCTTAAAATATTGCTACAGTTTTTCGATCGGATCAATCCCATACTTTTATATCTGCCCAATGTTTTAGGTCAAGGCATTGTTTTCCCATGAAAAATTTTAGTTTTGGAAATCTTCAGGTTTATTCTGTCATTTTGATTGGATCATTGGGTACTGGTGCGATATTATTTGATGAGGATTTAACAGAAACAGTACAATAATGGCTAATAGTACCCGTATCAGTGCAATATTGCCCACATTTTTTTTGTAAAGGACATTAGATGGCTATCAAGTGCTACCTTTCCATTACGGTAAAATCACTCCTGAAGTTGGTCAGCTGCTATGTTAACAGTAGGCGTAATATGAAGTGCCATAAATTCTTTTACTTGAAAAAACAAATGACTATGAATGCCTTATTTGAATTTATCGAAAGCTGCCGCGATAACATTTTTATACTTTTCAATATTCCTCTTACTTTGTTCTCTGTTATTTCACCTTTCTCCTCCGTTCATTAATAGCTTCAGCTGAATCCTTAATTTTTCCTTTAAATGTTCCAAATTTTTTTAGAATTTCATAGTTACTTTTAAAAAATTATTCATTTTCTTTGATACTTAGAATGTTCATGTTATTTCTGACTGGAAGCGCGATTTTCATGTTTAATTGAGTATATAGTTATAAGCCAAGGACCTTCAATCCATAGTTGTATTAGAGCACCGCAGGATTTTCATACAGTCACATTCGCACAGTGCAATTTCATGTGACTTGCTTTTTAAATGTCGCTGGATTTTGTATCTTGCAACAACATTAGTCCCACCAACAAAGGTTTTACGGCAGGTTTCAATTCTCCTCAGTAGAAGTGGACTTTTAATGAATCGTCGTAGTTTTTCACACCAATTTGACTGCATGGAAAATCGACGACAGTCGTTCCATGTTTCTTTTCCATTTTGAATCAAAAAGCATTTTTATTCTTAAAGAAAGAAAACGGGTTGCGTTTCTGTTTCTGATTTCGCCGGGTTTGAGGGTCAAATGCATTTTTTTATGAAATGATCGGTTTCTAATTTGTGATTTGAATGAAAACCACTTTATCTTCGACATTGTTGGGACATTTGCCAGCACATTTTTATTTTAGACGGTTAACTGTGCTACGTATTGTTAAACTTAAGTGCAGTTATTTCCCTTGCTTTATCGAACCATCCTGTGAAGTTTTCACGCATTGTTTCGAACCTTTTTTGAAAAGAACAGGAAACTGTACGTTTAAAACACTGTTCACAAGACCCTGATTAGGGAAAGGTATCTTAATTATTGTTCACTGAAATTATGATACACTGTACGCTCATATGTTAGATGTTTACAGTGAAATACAATGAAAACCTGTTTGGGTGGAAAAAGACTTAGCAGGATATTTTTCCGCAGGCACGGGGGCGAGCTCACGCTTACATCTGCGAGAGAGAGGGTTAAATGTACAGTGAAGTGTAGTAATGTCCTGCTCGTTGAAATTCTGTGAAATGAGGAAGCCCCCAAAGTAAATTACTCAGGGAGTGAAAACATTGAAATCTATGTCAGTACGCACTGATTGTACATAATAAAGCAGTTTCTACTTTTATTATTTGTATATGCTGGACATATGTATTTGTTTTTAGCAGGAAATTTGATGAATTTTCTGTAGCTGGTGTCAGGGCATATTTTTAAATAGCCTTGATTGTTAAAATTCGTATTAAAATAATATTTACTGCACAGAAATGGTTACTGTTATAAGTTGTATTTTGGAGGCAGTTTAAGTGACTCCAAAACAGTTGAAATAAGGAAATGTCGTATTCAGAGGTCAAACTTGTTCAGTTGAATGTAAATCTTCGTGGAGAATAAGAGGAAATAGTCCAGATTTCTTAAGAAAAAACCCAAACATTCTGGATAACTTCTGTTGTTGACGTAATATAGTATAGAAAGAAATTAGCTTAATTTTGTTTTAAGGTCTGCTTCCACAAATATAACTCAAAAACCTCAGGGTAATCATGTCGAATTTTAAAGTAATGTAAAAATGTGGTCTTGAAAGATAATAAAGGACTACGTTTGGTATATGCATCCCAGGTATGACATTGTAATTGAAATTTGATTTTTTCCTTTGTTTGCTTTCAGACCAAATGCTCACTGGATGACTCATCATGCCAATTCAAGGGCCCCAGTGGAGCGAGTTTCTGTCCTGCCCTGTCTGTTACAATGGATTCAGTAAATGTGGCCGTGAACCAATAACCCTTGGATGTGGTCATTCCATTTGCACATCTTGCCTTTCGAGACTTTCAAAGCAGAGTTGCCCCTTCGACCAAACAGAAGTTAAAAAAAATATTTCAGACTTACCAATTAATTACGCATTGTTACAACTTGTTGGAGAGAAACCACCAGATACGCTGCATATTAACATTCCAGAAGTCGAGGAAAACCATAGTGCTTTTGAAGGTGCACGTAAATGCATTGAATGCCTTGGCCAGTTTCTTGCTCCGCTGGTAAACAGTACCAGAAGTGATGGTGCCCCTGGTGCCACCAGTAGCATTTCAAGTGAAAGTCCAGTTCGCAGCACTACTTCCACCACCATTACATCTGCTAACAACTGCAATTCAAGCGGAGGAGTGCTCACAAGACCCATGCAGAGGAAACTAGTTACCCTTGTCAACTGTCAGCTGGCTGAAGAGGAAGGGCGTTGCAGGGCATTGCGAGCAGCCCGGAGCCTTGGTGAAAGGGCTGTGAAGGAACTCATTCTTTTACATCAAAATCCACAGAAATTATCAGGAAACCTTTGGTCGGCTGTGCGGTCTCGTGGATGTCAGTTTTTAGGGCCTGCTATGCAAGAAGAAGTTTTGCGTTTAATTTTACTTGCACTCGAGGAAGGGAATTCTTTGTGTAGAAAGGTCCTGGTCTTGTATGTGGTACAGAAGCTGGAGAACGATTTTGCCCAAGCATCGAAAACAAGTATTGGACATGTTGTTCAGTTGCTTTACAGAGCATCGTGCTTCAAGGTAAACCATTAATTATATTTTTATTATTTTGTGACAAATCAGTGGCACATACGTAAAGAATTTGGTGCACATTTGGGAAATTATCAATATTTCGGTAATCAGTCTAATACATTCCTGCCAATATGTATACATATTGAATAATATTGCTGTGTTTAGGAGAGCTATAATTTAAACATCAAATATAGCGAAACCAGTGAATTGTTAACTGAATGAATGTAATGGGGTTGATGCCAGCCTTTTGTTTAATACAGGCTTTTCCTGTTTGGTCATTAAACTTACTTTCATGGTAAGTTGAAAATGATTAAGTGTAATTGTTGAGATTTTGAAATTTCCTAAGACAGCTGGGGTAGCATAAAGATGTTCGATACTGATGGTCGTACATTTCAGCTCAACTTTTGCTAGTGAGTGCAAAAACACGGAGATGTTCCGGTAGCTTATACTACGGTGACGTATGACCACCCCGATTCGAATACAGTGATAAGTTTAAAAAGGAAGCAACCACCTTAAAAAGTATAAAGTAAGCATATTGAAATTTGAAATCACAAATATTTTATGCTTATCTGCCGTGCTTACAAAAGGCTTGCAAAATTTTAACTTCTTCAGAAATATTTCAATGCACTTCTCAAGTAAACTAGATGAATAAGTGTTCTTAGCGAAAATATCTTAACCATTTACTTTGAAATGAAATTTTTTCATTTGGAAATAGTAATATTTTAAGGAAGCTTTCGTGTGTTAGTTTGTAGAAAGGCACTAAAATTAGTGTGCATATCTAATAAAGCCAATACATTTAAAAGTTCTTTTATAACACAACGATCGTGACGACGGCTGTACTGATTTGTGTGCTTAGGACCTGGTGGATCATCAGGCATTTGGATTGACTCTGTCAAAATAAAAGGACTTGAGGGCGACATCTTAAAAAGCGGATGGCTTGTCCGAGCGGGATCAGGTCTTTTGTTCTGAAGATTTCTTGGTTGGTCTGACCCTTGTCGAAGATCACAACTCCATATAATTCATCATGACGTCAGAGGAGAAGAAAATAATTTCAAGAAAAACAGATGAGCTGGCGCTCATCATTTAACTTCAGCCGTCACGTACATTTGTTAGGAGATGAAAAAATAGGTTTCTCATGACATAAACAATAGTATGCACATGACACCAATGATCATCATCATCATCATCATATTCGGTTTAACGTCCGTTTTACATGCTAGCATGTGTTGGAGGAAATGATATAACTTGCTAAGTTAAGCACACATAATACCAATCGGCTTCCTCCAAATTGTTTGGTTAGCCATTGGATCCAACTGGTCTTTAACGTTTTCTGTGACCCTTCTCTATCATACGTATGGTTTGCCTCAATTACTTTCCCCCATATATTGCTTTTTCTCGCCTTCCCATGACTCTTTGCAATGGATATAGTAGTATCACACAATTTGAAATGTGGATTTTAGCAGTAACACAGCAGTACATATCTTTTTTAGGTCAGTTAGCCATCAATACGCTGATGTGGCCATTACAAGAGCACGCCACCCTTCTCTATCAGCAGTCTTGTGAACTGCATCATCCAGACGTCCTCCAACCAGCTTTGCAGTGTCATGTTCCCAAGATTGCACTGGCCTTCCGCCTTATATCTTTTCCTCAACCTTTCTCTCGACAATACACAATTTCATACCTCCATTTTTTGTATTGTGACCAAATAAAAAGCATTTCCTCATAATCATGTTTTTCCGCAGTCCCAGTCTTATCTAGCAACCACTGGTTTGCCCTTTAACCTGACCACGAAACTCTTGATAACGTTCTAAAACATCACATCTCAAACGAGGCAATCTTTTTCGCGCCTGTTTATGTAATTTTCCAGTACTTGTAGTACAAATATACTTCTAAAAATCGAAATCATAAGCCTTTAATAAAGCCTCCTTTAAAGGAAAACGTCGGTACCACCCAGGTCGTAGCGCCTTACTATATTTTATTTCATAACCTACTTATACAGTTGACGTATAACAAGATAATTAAATAGGTATTTTGTTGTTCCCCTTAGTACCATCCTTTTGGCTAAATGGGAGTCATAATAGAGAGGGAATCAAAATTTTATGGAAATTAATCAATAGGCATTTAATTGAGCAGTATGATAGAAAGATCTTTAATTTTTCAGAACGATATAATGTATATAATATATAAATGTTGTTTTCTTAATTTCCAAAATGGCAACGTCTTGTACCAAAAACTCTTTGAGTCTTCAAGGAATGTCATAGGTAAGTAATAAGTATAAAATGTAGTAAAAGTAATACGTTAAAGAAATAATAAAGTAAAACCACATTTCTGCCAGAAGCAACAAATGTGTAGTTTTATAGACTTATGTTGAAAATCTCTTGAAATGATAGAACATCAATTGTTGAAGTCCTCCAAAAAGCTAATGGGAATTGACAACTAATGGGAACCAAATGGGATAGACAAACATAATTTCTCGCCCACGTCCTTAGAAAAGAGGATCTTGAGTGAGGATATATATGTAAAGCTTTGAAGCCCACCCCAAAAACCTATTTGAATTGTGCAAGCAATGCATACGTCTACCTTTAAGCCCCAATCGGACAAAAGATTAACAGAGAGAGGGAAGTAGTATTAAGATTAATATAACAATACATTGCTTCGAGAAACTGTGGAGAACATTCTAATAATTAATAAGGATGAAGGTTTAAAAAGTAAATAAACGGGAAAGTAGCTTCTGACTGGATACAAATGCTGAATTTTCTGTCAGTAGTGTAACTTGTAGCTGAATAAAGGTATGAGACCCACTGCTCAGTTTGGTACCCTTTTGGATGGGATCATTTGGTTAAGTTTCCGGCAAAGATTACGAAATATTATACAGTGCAGAACATACAATGCAAAATAGATAGTGGATGATATCATTTGTGATCATAAATGTATGAATATGCGTTCTACGTTTACAGCTAACAGTATCTAACGCATACATACCTAAGAGTTAATCCTTTTATTGTATCACGCTAAGAACGCATGGTTTTACGGAAAACAGGTCTGATTTACAAAAGTTTTAAGCTATTAAGCCTCAGGGTCTAGCACCATTTCGTCGTTTCTAAATATATCCGTTGTTTCACTATAATTTTGGTGTGCAAATGAAATTATTCAAACATTTTTTTTTAAGAATCCGACAGTAAAGTATATAAGTAGAGGAGCTGTGGTTTTAATGGTTAGTGCAGTTGCACCATAACCACGAGTTCCGGGCTCGATTCCCCGAGTGGGGGAAAAGACTTTGGAACTTTATGAAAGAACAAGCTATTGGTTGGGGTCATGAAGGGTATCCGGCCAAGAAATTCCTCACTGCCAAACCCAAGTCCCTCTGAAGGGCATCGTTTGATTCCGAGTTACTGGGAAAATTAAGACTAAATTATGAAAAAGGTTTCTATAAAAATTCGTAAAAAAAATTATATACATATAATTTTACTATAACAAGTTTAAAATCTAGAGACAAAAAGTACAATTTATTGAACACCAAAGGAACGATTTACAAACGATTATTAAGACAGCGTAAGGTACAAACATTCTATTCACAACTCACTAACATTGAAATCAATTTTAAGATGTTCAAGACGGAAAAGATTTAGATAGACAAGGCTCTTCTCAAAACACCTGATGTGCTGCTGATAACACTTTTCAGGGGTTTCTTGCAGTGATGGTTCACCTGCCATCTTTGTCAGATATGCTTGTGTACCTTTCTTGATCAGGCCGAGGGCACCAACAACAACTGGGATGGTTTTGGATTTGAGATGCCAGAATTTTTCGATTTCTATTTTAAGATCTCTATATTTTGATTAGTTTTCAAACACTTTAGAGGAAACGTTTTTATCTGAAGGAACACTCATATTGATGAGCAGGCAGGTTTTCTTCTTCCTGTACTCAACAATTATGTCTGGACGATTAGCCTGTATTGTCCGATCAGTATGTACAGAGAAGCCCCACAGAATTGTAAAGTCTTTCCCTTCTGTAACTGGCTCTGGGTGGTGTTCGTACCATGTACTCTTGCTTCCTACAGAAAAGTGCTTCCACAGCTTCCAATGCAGGTGTTGCCCAAGCCTATCATGCCGGTTTTTGTATTTATTAGGTGTAAGGACAGAGCAGCCGGAAACAAGGTGGTCTACTGTCTCGACCCTTTCATCGCAGAACCGACAGTTAGGGTCAGCTTCGTTGTGTAAAACATTAGCCTGATAGTTGCGTGTGAAGAGGCTTTGGTCTTGGGCAGACAGAATAAAACGCTCCGTTTCCCCTTTCAGTCCGGAGCTACATAACCACTGATGGGTTGCCTTTTCATCAACATCACCATTCTTGCAACGAGCTACAAGCTGTCCGTGGAGAAGTTTTTCACACCATTGATTTTCAATCTGCTTCATACCAAAATTTTTAGCCTTTTTCTTCTTTTTTTGTGCTATTGCCGTTGGTGATGAGGTGTTATCGGTGTCTAGATCGACTTGCAGTTCACATGAAAACTTTTTTTGCTTCTTTGACAACAGAGTGTTATTTCTTAGTATTTTCGTGTGTGCTAAGCAATTGTAACATCCAATCAACTGCGTTATCTAGATATTGTGACAGACCAACAGTAGAGGTTTTATAAGATGTTTTAATTGTATCATACCTCACCCGTCTTTCTCTCTACTTACGTACAAACGCTCTACATCGAATTTAGGATGGTGCATTTTTTTACACGTAAATTGTTTTCGAATTTTAGTATCTAGCCTCCTCAACTCATAAAGATTCCAATTTATCACGTTGAAGGTATAAGTTACGATGGGTATAGCTAATATTTGCAATTATTTTATTTTTAGGATTGAGTTCTGTCTTTATAATCGATCCCACTCTCCTAATACATTTTTTTCCGATTTTCTCTTTCATTTTGGCATGCTGTATGCCGTCTTCTTCGTTAACACCAAGATACTTGTACGTCTCTTCCAGATCTAGTTCCTTAATTACAGACTCATTGTCTGGTATAACATTTTATATACTCACCAGTTCTCCCCGCTGAAAACTTGCTTTAGCACATTTATATAGCCCAAACTCCATCCGAATGTCATCACCAAAAGCCTTAACCGTTTTAAATAAAATTTCCAGTTCATCATCACTACGAGCATAAAATGTCAAATCATCCATATAAGAAAGGTGATTTATTATTTTATCATTGATCATATATCCTTATGTAGTTTTGTTTAACACTTGGGAGAGGGATACTAGTGCCATGCAAAATAAAAATTCCACACTTAATCCGCATTCCATGAGACGTCAAGGTACCACTAGAGTGGGAAAGAAAAGGATTGGTTTGGGATTGGTTTTTAGAAAATTAATCAAAATGGGAGAGATTTTAAACAGTTCTAACCAACGTTAGACCCAATGATTATTATTATTATTATTATTATCATTATTATTGAGTGGTGGAGCAATACGAACTCCGCCGAAGCCTGTCCCGAGCCAGGTTGAAAAAGGAGGAGGGTTGGGCGTAGAGCCAGTAACCCCACCCTGTAAAAAAGGATACGTACTACAGAAACAGCAAGAAGAGGAAGCCATTCCGGTCAACAGCAATGGCGAAGAGTTAGATCTGGGACAGAAATAGAAGGATTACAGACGACAACTTCTGTTGTCCCTCTTGATGTATCCATGACGAGCTTGGATGAAAGCCGAGAGGAAGTTCATGCTCTGAAAACCCAGATCTTCTCCGCCAAACATCACACAAAGTTCGGTACATGGAATGTACGGACTATGTACGAAACAGGAAAATTAGCACAAGTTATAAAAGAAATGAAAAGATACCGGTTGGAAATATTAGGGGTTAGCGAAACTAGATGGACTGGGCAAGGTAGTTTATCAAGTGAAGGGATCACCATTTTATATTCTGGATGTGAAACAGACCACATGAGAGGAGTAGCGATACTGCTGAATAGGGAAGCCACAGATGCATTGATTAGCTGGGAGCCGGTCTCGGATAGAATTATCACTGCTAGATTACAAGGTCGACTACTAAAGACATCGATAGTACAAATATATGCACCAACTGAGAGTGCAGATCAAGAGGCAAAGGAGAGATTCTACACACAGCTGCAGGATACTATTGACAGCCTTCCTAGCCACGACTTGAAGATCATAATGGGAGATTGGAATGCAAAAATAGGATCAGATCGAACAGGATTCACAGATGTAATAGGTCCACATGGCTCAGCAAACAGCACAAATGATAATGGAGAGAGAATGATGGACTTTTGCAATGAGAATGACCTACGCATTGGCAATAGCTTTTTCAAACACAGATATATTCACAAATGGACATGGAGATCACCAGATGAAAACACTTGTAATGAAATAGATTACATCTGCATAAGCAAGAGGTGGGGGTCATCTTTGTTGGACGTACGAGCTTTTAGAGGTGCAGATGTGTTCTCTGATCACCAACTACTTGGAGGGAAGATTAGAATGAAGCTGAAGAAAATGCAGAAACGGTCAAGCAGAAAAGCATATGATGTGGAGAAATTACTCAATCCGGAGGTTTCAGAGAGGTTTCAACAGCATTTGTCCAACCGTTTTGCAGTCCTTCAAAGGGACACAGACATCACAGAAAAGTGGATATCTTTCAGAGATGCCATCAATGAATCTGCCAGTAGTGTTGTTGGACAGAAAAGAGGAAGGAAAAAGGAACAATGGATTGCAGAAGATACATGGAAGCTTATTGATGAACGGAGAGCATTAAAGAATTCAAGAGATACAGCTAGAACCAGAGAGCAAGCAAGAGGTGCACAAGAACAATACAAGCGTAAGGACAGAGCCGTGAAAAGAAGTTGTAGGAGAGACAAACACGACTGGTTTGAGAAGAAAACTAGAGAAGCACAGGCTGCTGCAGATCAAAACAATACAAGAGAACTGTTCAAAATAGCAAAACAGCTTTCCGGAAAAAGTAGTTCCATTAATGTTCCAGTAAAAAATAAGGATGGCCGCATTCTAGCAACCGAGGAAGAGCAAAACAAAAGGTGGATGGACCATTTCAAAGAGATTCTCAATCAGCCCCCTCCAGACATAGTGTACGAATGGAACAACATTGATACAGCACACGAGTTGAATGTAGAAATGGGACCAATACAAAGAGAAGAAGTGAGAAAAGCTATAGACAAAATGAAAAATAACAAAGCTCCAGGGATTGACGGCATAAACAGCGAATTCTTGAAGGCCGGAGGACCTACAGTGGTAGAGGAGTTGACAACTCTATTTAACAAGATTTGGCAGGAAAGCACAGTACCAGAAGAATGGAGAAAAGGAGTGATAGTAAAGCTACCGAAGAAAGGAGATCTCTCAGACTGCAACAATTGGAGAGGCATAACCTTACTTTGTACCACCGGGAAAGTGTTTAACAGAATTATTTTGAGAAGAATACTGACAGCAGCAGATTGTAAACTACGGGAGGAACAAGCAGGTTTCAGGGAAGGGAGATCATGTTGTGAACAGATTTTTGTTTTGAGGAATATCATAGAGCAAAGTTTAGAATATCAGTCACCAGTCGTATTGAACTTTATAGATTTCCGGAAAGCTTTTGATAGTATTCACAGAGAATCCTTGTGGAAAATCTTGAAAGTATACGGGATACCGGAAAAGATTATAACCCTCTTGAAGTCTTTTTACAATCATCCAACGTGTGGAGTGAGAACTAACTCAGGAATGACTGATGAATTTGAATTGTTCTCTGGAGTTCGACAAGGCTGTATATTGTCTCCTTTTCTATTTATAGTATGTTTAGATTTTGTTATGAGAAGAACGATGACGAATGAAAATTTTGGAATACCATGGAAGGATGATAGAAAGCTCACAGATCTTGATTTCGCAGATGATATAGCCTTATTAGCCCAAAATGTCACAAAGTGTCAACAGGTAACAGACAGACTCCAACTTGAAAGCTCGAAGGTGGGTTTGCGCATCAACGAAGGAAAAAGTAAGATAATGAAGGTTAACAACTACCAAATACAGCAAGTGAGTGTCAATGGAAATCCACTCGAAGAAGTAGAGAAGTTCCCATATCTTGGAAGCTATTTGACAGAATTAGGCGAGGTGGAAACAGATTTGAATGCCAGATTAGGAAAAGCAGGGGCGACCTTTAGAACAATGAATCATATATGGAAATCAAGACAAATCAATGTAAAAACAAAGATTAAACTATACATGGCTATAGTTGTTTCAACAGCATTGTATGCTAGTGAAACATGGAAGACCACCAAGAGAATAGAAAGAAAACTGGATGCTTTCCACACACGAAACTTGAGAAGAATTCTTGGAATTACATGGAGGGACAGGGTCACCAATGAAGAAATTTATAGACGAACAGAGCAAGGGCAATTACACAAGAAAGTAGAAGAGAGACGATGGAGACTTGCAGGACATGTGCTCAGATTACCACCCAGCAGATACGCGAAGCAAGTAATGAAATGGAAACCTGTAGATGGAAGCAGACGAAGAGGCAGACCTGTGAGAACGTGGCAAGCTACATTCAGGAGTGATGTGACTGTACGAGGGCTGTCTCCCAGAACCGCTCAAGCCGTAGCTGACGACCGTAGGCGATGGAGAAGTCTTGCTGCCCGATATCCTGAACGGGATTGGAGGACCTAAGGTCTAAGGTAAAGGAGCAATACGAGCCCACAGGGGACTCAGGGGTAGAAACCCCAGCAAACCCATCCAACTCCCAGCCCGATAAGGGTAAGCTGAGTGCATGCATCACACCAAAGTGTGTGTGATACATAGATGGTAATAAAAATACAACACATGACCTCGCAGGTGGGGCCTGGTTAGGTTTCCCAGTTTAGGTGACCCATTCTGCTTTAAACGGTCTCCGTAGCGAGGTTTCACCCAAGATCTCAGGACTACGTAACAAGTGCGCACTCGGTACTCAGTCCTTCAGAACTTGAGATCCACGCTCACGACACCTAGATATGATGCCCCCCCACTACTCCCGCCCGTTAAACAGATATGCGTGATGTGTCAGCGCTTTCCGGACATGCACAACTGGTTAAGGTCAGGCAAGTGACTGGCAAGTTTGCCGTTTGAGCGGGAATGTTTGATCTAGCCCATTCATAGTTACCAGGCAAAACTAGTTCGTGTGCCCCACCAATCAATTAAGATCAGAGGTCATACGGGTTACGACGCTACGCCACTTGCTGACAATAATAGTCAGTGCCTGGTGTAATTATCAGGGCAATTTGACTACACAGGGCGTGGGGGTCAATGTCCCTTAATAGGAGTACTAGGCAGTACTAAGTTAAGCCGGCCAATTAAGGCAAGTTCAACTTTTCTCACTGTTCCCGCTAGGTTTACCCAGCTCGACTAGGGCAGGGGCGCTGCTCCCTGAGGAAAAACGTTTGTTCATTTCTCTGTTTCCGCTTTTGTCGTTTCTATACCTCTTACCATATCAACCTTTTCTGCCTGCACGCATCCTAGAATTTACAGATTACTCTTTGCTCCGTATCTGAAACTTTCATCATTTCGTCGATAACACGAAGCCTTACTTTCTTTATCATCCTACTTCTCTTGATTATTTCAGTACATGTATACTTCTAATCTGGCATGGTTTTCTTGGTATACCTCTAGATCATCTATGAAAGAGTTTTGTGGTCGGTTCACATTTTCATTTCCAGGTGGGCCTATTTTGTACCCTTCAGTCCCTCTTAGTAACATTGCAATTGATATTTCTGATAATAATAGAAATCTTGATTTCTATCTATTCACCAACAAATTCCTTGCCTTGGTCGAAGACTTCCAATCTGGTCTCCCATCTCATCATTAGTTGCTCAAAAACTTTGCAAACTGACTTTGGTATCCCTGTCCATTCATACACTCTAACCATCAATCATGGTAGACCATATCCTATGCTTTACTATAATCATAGTAAGCAGCCACCCAATTTCTTTTGTGATTTCTAACTTCTTCCGTAATGCAGTTATCAATCAGCAATTGGTCTACTGGCCCTAAGACACGTTGACATGTTCCTATTATTATTATTATTATTATTATTATTATTATTATTAATTATTGTTGTATAAGTTTTTCTTTTGATTTGCAATATATACAATTACCCACCGGGTCACCCCGGTGACCTAAGGTAGATAAAGATTTTAAAAAGAATGAGACAAGTTTAATGGAGATAAAATTCAAATTGAGAGAAATTTACGGAGAATATGATCCGTGCTAAGTAAGGACGATTTTCTGAATTTCTTGGAGTTTATGTTCGCCTGGTACTTTCGAGATGTATTTTTCAGTTCCCTTCTTGACTGTTCCAAGTGCCCCGACTATTACCGGCACAGTCGTGGCTTTTAAGTTTCACATCTTTTGTATTTCAATTTCCAGGTCTTTATATTTGGTTAACTTGTCAAACTCCTTAACTGCGATACTATTGCCAGTGGGGACACTCGTATCAATTAGTATTCACAGTTTGTTCTTTTTATCCTTAATGATGATGTCAGGTCGATTTGCTTGAATAGTGCGGTCTGTATACACAGGGAAATCCCACAAGATGGTGACATTTTGCGATTCCACGACTGGTTCTGGATGGTGCTCGTACCAGTTGTGGTGGGTTTTTATCCCATAATTGCATAATAATAATATAATTGCATATACCCCAGTGCAGATATTGGCCAACACGGTCATGCTGCTTGGTGTATTTACTTGGGGCCAGTATGGGGTAACCGGAAACTATGTGGTCAATCGTCTCGGTTTGTTTATCGCACAGTCTGCATTTTGGTGGATCTGCGCCATTTGTAAGAATATATACCTGATAGTTTCGAGTTTGTAGACTCTGGTCTTGCGCGGCAATGATAAAGACTTCAGTCTCTGCCTTCAGCTCTGAACTCCTAAGCCACTGATGGGTTGCATTTTGATCTACATCAGGGTTTTGGCTTTGGAGAACATACTATCCGTGCAGAGACGTCTGGCTCCATCGATCTTCGCGACTATTTTAGCTTTTCTAGCACAGGTAGTGGCTTGAAGGTTTTGCTCAGCATCTTCAGGTTCGATATTCAGCACATTTTCAAACATTCTAGCCTTTTTGGTAATTGAGTGTAATTTTTTGCCACGTTCGTGACGGCGGACTAAAACCAATATCCAATCCTCACAGGTTTCAAGATATTTATTCATACCAATTGTGGAAATTTTATAGGACATTTCGAGTTGAATAAGTCCACGCCCTCCACTGTTTCTAGGCAGGTACAAACGGTCAACGTCTGCTTTGGGGTGGAGCATATTATTTGAAGTTAGTAGTTTTCTGGTCTTACAGTCCATATTTTCTATTTCAGGAGGATTCCAATTTAGATGTTGTAACTGTATTGCACAACAGGAGTAGTAAGTGTGTTAATAGCTTCAATCCTGTTCTTACAATTTAATTCTGTTTTTAGTACTAATCTCACTCTCCTATAGTACTCTTTCTGAATCTTCTCCGTCATAGCAGCATGGTTAATTCCGTCACCTTCATTGACTCCTAAGTACTTATACGTTTCCTCTGGGTCTAATTCTCTGATAATAGTTTTCTGGTCAATTATAACGGACGGTGTAGCACTTAATCTCCCTCGTAGAAACGTTGCCTTGGCGCATTTATCGAGGCCAAAATCCATACAAATATCATTGCTAAATTGCTTTACTGTAGTCAGTAATCCTTCCAGTTGGTCATCGTTTTTAGCAAATAGCTTAAGATCGTCCATGTAAAATAGGTGGTTCATTGTTTTATCGAAAACTTTATAACCAGATTTTGAGTTGTTTAGTTCGTTAGATAGCGGAATAAGAGCGATACAGAAAAGAAGTGGGGAGAGTGAGTCCCCTTGAAAGATACCTCTCTTGATTTTAATAAGATTAGACTTGGTAGTACCTTTCTTGTGAGAAAGGAGAAGTTGTGTGTTCCATTTCGACATGCTATTTCTAAGGAAGTTAGTAATTACTGGCGATATTTTATATAATTCGAGGCTTTTAAGGATCCAGTCATGTGGAACACTGTCAAAAGCTTTTTTATAATCGATCCACGCGGTACTAAGGTTTTTAAGTCTTCTTCGGCAGTCTTCAAGAATCATTTTATTGATAAGCAGTTGATCCTTGCATCCATACGACTTTCTTTTACAACCTTTTTGTTCTAGTGGAAGAATAGAATTGTCATCTAAGAAAACGTACATTCTTTCAGTAATGATAGATGTTAATAATTTGTAAATCGTAGTGAGACAGGTAATAGGCCTGTAATTTTTCGGATTTTTTGTATCATTTGATTTAGGAAGAAGGTATGTTGTGCCTTGAGTCATCCAATCAGGTGTATTATTTGGATTTATAAAGATGTTATTTAGACAGTTTTTCAGAAGTTCATGCGTTTCGCTTAAAGAGTTTAACCAAAAATTTGGAATCTTGTCCAGGCCTGGAGATTTCCATTTTTGAGATTTTCC
>RDPX01000160.1:127134-140460 GCA_003991215.1 Morbakka virulenta
CACACCCACATACACTCCTCCCACACCCACACACACACACACACACACACACACACACACACACACACACACACACACACACACTCTCTCTCTCTCTGTGTCTCTCTCTCTCTCTCTCTCTCTCTCTCTCTCTCTCTCTCTCTCTCTCTCTCTGTGTGCATATTATTAAAAATTACATCATAATGGGAATATTTCACTTAAAATCACCTGTTCTGAAATACATAACATAGTTGTTAACAAGAGCACTGAACCCATCGAGACCACAAATTACCGCAACATTCCGAAATTTAAAACCAATGTTTAAAACGCAGTCCACCCAAGAAAAACTGTCTGAGAGAGGATTAAAAGGTGCGGTTTTCTGAAAATTGGTGATGAAAAATAAGACAGTTGACTGTCTGGCTCAACAAGCTCACAAGCTTTGTTTGAGAATTGCGTTCGCAATAATTTTTTTATGAAGGCGTGGACGAAAAAGGAAGTATTCTGTGCGTGTTTGTCTTTTTGTTGTTGCCGTTCGTCCGTCATTCTTGTTATCAGAAATCTGTGGTGAAAAGGGTAGTTGGAAACAGCACTCCCCTTCAATTAAATTTTATTTCTTTTTTTTAACGTCATTTTCACCAGTAACTAGGGCTCAGACGGTTCCCATCATAGGGACCTGCATTTGACAGTGAGGAATTTCTTAACAGAATGAACTGACGCCAACCAATGGGTTTCTCTTTTGTGAAGTTCCACAGTCGTTCGCTCGGGGAATCGAACCCGGAACCTCTTGGTAACGTTGGAGTTGCACGAACCATTAAGCCATAGGTCCTCTCAAATTTACTATTTTATATAGGTTTGATAAAGGTAAATGTGTGTAGGGATCAACGACTTTTTTTGACTTTTTTCGTATTATGACCTTAAGTCATGACATTGTAAAGTCTCTTTTTGTTTTGTCTCACAGAACACACATGGGCGAGAATTTATAATTGTATTTGATGGCTGCCAAATGAGAGTAGTTGGCTATTATGACATTGGCTTGCGTACTCCGTAACTTTGCCGTACCCACACCGATGCCCTCACTATGTTGTACGTTATCATTCTCATTGACGTATCTGTCTGCCGTCCCCTCTCCCAACATACATACATACATACATACATACATACATACATACATACATACATACATACGTACGTACACTTAAACATTAATTGGCTATGAAGTGGCATTCCCCAATCATGCATTTGCTTACCATCTCACAAAAAGGATTTGAATCATTTAGTGCCAGTCACACACAGACATAGACACCTTAAGTAATTGCACCACCAGCTTTACTGGTAGTATAATTAGTTAAGGAACTCCAGGAAAATCAATTGGGTACCCGTTCTTTTTCGTTCCTTTACCACACAGTCACACCTAATTGTCGCAAGCACATGGGAACTGTCTACATATGGACTTGCGCATCCATATGGACTTGCACAATTACTCACTCGGATTAGTTTTATAACAATTATTTGCCTCCATTGCACCAAATCTCAGAAACAAACAATGTTTAAGCCATCAGCCCATTTACGCATCGTCACACTAACTTTCTCTGTCACTCTACAGCAAATGCGTTGCCTGCTGTTCGAGGATTCTGAATATAGATTTAGGTACTTGCAAATTCAAGGACGGTAATAGTAATTTTGGTAATATGGGTTTTTTTTACTTTTGTAGGTAACAAAGAGGGAAGGTGATTCGTCACTCCTGCAACTGCAAGAAAGAGTAAGAAGTTTCACAACTTTTTTTTAGCGCAGACCTACATTTTCATCAATTTATGATTTTTTAAATGGTAAAGCAAGTAACTTTATCTGTGTTCTATATATGTTTCATATATATATATAGTATTAGAGACTCCTCAGTTGTGATATTCTACATAACTGAAACCTTTGAATATAGCTTCTCCTTTTAAAAATATCTATTTTTAACACTATATATCTGTAGTTGCACTTTGTATCATGTATTTTCTCCAGTCAACAATCTCGCTTGACTGTTTTTAATAAACGTAGGTCTTGCAAAGTCGTCCCCCAAACAGTGTTATTATGAATAGTTTGCTCTACAGGAACAATTATTGGATGTAGGACTTCTTTATCAACTTCCTCTGAGCACCCTCTCATGTAATCATCTATTGTCAGAGTTAATTGACCTAGTTGATCTGCAACCCTATTGTTTTTTCCTGGCCAATTCTGCACTGTTAACTCAACAACGCAACTAACTCCAATAGCATTACGTTCTGCACTTGCAATTACATAGGCTAGAGGGTTATTGTCAGTGTACACTTTTAAAAAAATAGACCAAAGTGTAAATAATCCCTAAATTGATCTGTCACTGCCCATTTTAGGGTTAGAAAATATAGTTTTTCTAAACATCGGTATTTACATTCTGCTCGTAAATGTGGCTGTAATACATTTGCTATCATCTTGTTTCTGATAAAGTACTGCTCCAAGCTCTTGGAAGCCATCGGTGTACATAATATAAGGTCCAACTGGATCAGGACAAGGAAGTAATGGTGGTTTGGTAAGATGGTGTATGATATCGCACTGTGTCTTGATGCACGTTAGCTCAATTGATCCCGACAATTGATTGGAACTGCTCTTTGCTTGTTACATTATTTCGTATGTGCGAACATGATAATATATAGTTTTAGCTGTTTTTGCAAATGGCGGTATCGTTTGCGATAATAAGACAACAAATCCAATATTTTTCTTACATTTCTTCCCATCTTTGGTTTACAGTTTAGCATGCTTTTAGCTGCTTCTAGTTTCCTTTCTGTACCATTCAAACGATACTACGCTACTTAAAAATGTAAACTGTTTCTTGAATAGATCGCTCTTTATTTCACCTTTTAATTTTGCACTCGCTGCAACCGCTTCGACTCCTGAACGGCAGCTAATTTTATGCCCTATTTTTTCAAGTAAAAAACTTTCTGGGGAGGGTAACATAATACCCTTTAGGCCTCATCCGAATTTGCCCACCTCGTCTAACATAACCCCAACAAACTGTAGCTTTGTATTCATTTAATTACATTTGGACTCCATCGTCTTTCATATGTAGTTCGCTTGATCCATGTTCCCAGTCTGATCTTGCTCTTCCTTGATATGAGGTTCTGCATACTAGTGACCTGTAGGCATTGACCAGTTGTCTTCATAATGCATCTGGAAGAGGCTCCTCCAGTCCGGTTGCCACTTGTTTTATTTTCGATTGTTCGCCATTCTCTTAACAGTTTTTATCATTAGCGGGTGATTAGCCCCTTAGCTTCACCATTGGTGTGCTGGCGAGCATTATCTGTTTTCACCTCCCACGACGAGAATTCAGGTTTGGACTTGAAAAGGCATACAGATGCAAGGCTACTGTGTTTTTGTAATTAATTCCTTCTTGCCCCTAATAAGATCCATATTAATTAAGAGGTACTGTACATGGAAAAATCTGTCAATGTGCTTAAATCGATGAAATATGGTCTTCTTGAAAATGACCTGATTTGAGCTTTCTGCACCACCCATACAGTTTTTATATTGTTACAGTTCTGTAACTCGAGGACACATTGGTCAACCATTGCACACAGATTATTAATATTTATGGGAACCAAGTGACATCAAAAACCTTCATCACAGAAAGAAATAAAAAACATTAGCTTCAAAAAAGAAAAATTAAATTAATACATGGTTCCTCTTATTAAAGTGATGTATCAGCAATTGGTGTTAACCATTTTTTGTTTTTACAGAAATTTTTTTTAATTTCATTTTTTTCACTTGTCACAGTATCGGACCTATTCTGCTCTCAGAAAAGAACATGATGCGCAGATTGTTCAGATTGCAATGGAAGCTGGTCTTCATATTTCACCAGAACAATGGTCTGCCTTATTATACGGAGATGACACACATAAGTCGCATATGCAATCAATCATTGATAAGGTAGAGAGATCATACAGTATATTTTGTAGTGATGGTTTCGAATATCAATTTCTATATTCAATTTTTTTATTACAGTCTTCAAACGTATCCCCTCGGTATCTGTCATCTACTATCACGGTAAGACACCTTGTCGACTCTACGCAAGTGTAGGGTTCAGATCCCTTTACATTTTTGGCAAATTTTAGCCAAACAGCTCACAAGTGAAGGGATTTTATTGAATTATAATTTATTAACGTCTTCTAGATTCCTCGGCGTTTTCGGAAGTTTATTGCATTAATAACCGCCTTGATAATAAAAAGATCTCCATTCACACCCTAGCCTCCAGTTTGCTTTAATCTGAATAGTTTGTTATGAATTGAAATATTTCTATTATGTTGCATGGTAATAAAATTGATAAGGAAATTCTTAGAGTATTTTTGCGGTGGCATTTTATCTAAAAGTTGTTTTTAACAGTGATTTCGTATATTTTGTTTAGCTCATTTTTTTAAAATTGATAGTATCTTCTTGACTAGAGTCTTAGTGGTAGTGATATGCAGATGTATTTTCGTTTTTGGCAAGGACAATGTAGTCTTATTTTTTCTTGTACGGACCTTATGGTTTTAAAATTTTTAAATAAAGTATCAAAATTTGAGCGGATGTCCCCAGACATGCACTTTTACACGATAATGCACGCATGTCGGTTTCGTAAACCACAAGAAGTAGATGTTGATTTTGTAGTATTACCCACCCCCTCCCCAAATAAAAAGGACATACTAGTCTTTAGCAGATTGCCTTTAGACACAAGAAATCGTCTCCATTTTTTATTTAATCTATTTTCTATCTTTGGCAGTTGCAATCGCCAGCCTCTTTTGGTTCCAGCATACAGGAATTGATCATTGCTTTACAAAGAACAGGCGACCCTGCAAATCTCCAACAATTAAGAACACATCTTGAGCTACTAGCAAAGATTGATCCTAATCCAGAGGGACCGCCACCGTCATGGAGTGAGCTGCATGAATCCATGGAAGCACTGCAAACAGTGGTATATGGGCTTGTCGAGTTTGTCAAGGTATAGATTGTTACCACGATATTTTCTCGTGAAACCCAGAAATGACAATACCACTGCGGATGAGAGCACATTTTTTCCTTTTATTACTTCACAATTATCCATTGAAGTATTGTTTTTTCCCTAGTCCCATTGATCTTCGAATTGCCCGATTTTCGACTTTTCCAATCATTGATTTTGCTTTGTTCCCCTTATTACAGTTTCTTATATTGTTACGTATTTAATTGAAGGGGAACGACGAGAAGATTTTGAAATTTTTGATGAGTACGAAAATATATAGTGTTGCTACAGATACCCTTGGAGCCCTTTTGAACCTTATAAGTAGAAAATTATATTTTGAATGCGCCATATTTTTCTATCTTTGCAAGCTTACTTGAATGGTATATTTTTTATTAACTGAACCTTGAAAAAATTGATAAAACACATGTCACCTACATCATAGTACTGGCTGGCTGTTATCTCAACAGATAACTTATGTATTTTAAGAGTTAGTTCAGTTTTGTAAGCAGCTACTCGTTCACTTTCCTAATTTTAACGCAACTTGGTTAATATATCATTTTCTATCATTTTGTTTTCTATTTTTGATACATATTCTCAGAAGGCAAATTTACGTATTTTGCAAAAGCTTTAATAAATTAGATTTTTAATGCTAAATGATGTAGTTTTGTGAGCCTGCTAATGGTACTGCCCGGTATCTAAGAGATCAATGAAAAAGGAAATAAAAGAAAAAAGGAACACCATATTTCTCCCGTTTTTAACCAATTTGTTTGGTAATAAGTTATTGTTGTAAGAAAAGGGCAGATACGCCCTTATTTAGCCTGATTTCATAGACGCTTTTTGCTGTCGTTTATCTGTGGCGGAGACAAATATCATTGAAACGGGCTTAGTTGTACATAGATGGCTATTCGTACCTGGATGGGCTTATCTACCTTGTTTTGCGTCATTTCGAATGGGTATTTAAGGGTTGGTATTTTCTGTCACCCTTTTAGACATGCCTTCTACGATGCCTGTAGCGTGTAATCGACGCATGATCTTTGGGTGTTGGGCCCTATAGTTTGATCCTTTTTAAATGTTGATTCGACGTTGTTTATAATTGTTTAGAAATGTTTGGAATTGTATAAATAATTTTATGTTCCATAACATTTAATTGGCTAATTATTAAGTCTTTCCTGTTTTAGGATCATAGTGCAAAAGTAAAAGGATCAATAGAACAGCAAAACGTAAGCCCTTCTACCTGTTTCTGCTCAATCATTTTTAGTCGTATTAACTGAAGAACTTAATTTTATTTTAGATGGATCCTTGTGTGTATATTTGCTGGGGGCGGGGGCGTATATATGTTGTTTCATAGCTTAGAAACTGCTTAAACCTATGCTTTTTTACCAAAACCCATTTGAAGTGGGATAATCCAATAGACAGAATGTTTTTTGTGCGTTAGACACTAAGCTTTGAAGTAACCAAATTGAGGATCTTTTAGTTAAGTACTTGAATTCTATTTGACTTGGTATCGAGTAATCCTGGAAGCCCATAATGTGTGGGAGAAAATGTATTTGCAAAAGAGTTTAGTCTTATTGACATTTTTCGAAATCATAATATTTGCAGCGGACAAATATGTGAAAGATCTTATTTGAACAGTAACAGGTCATCAAACCGATGCTGTTGTTCGAAAAAAAGTCGTTGGTGCTACAGTACAGGGCAGAACTACAAATTGTGTGACTCTGTTTGTTAGTGCCTTTTTGTGTTCATATATTACGCTGCCACCAACATCGAATCATGATTGATTGTGGTGGACACTTTTCGTAAAGGAATTTCAAGTTTACAAAATGAATAACTTCATAGATGAGAGCTAACTTGTGCCGTAAAAGAACCTTGTACTTTGCAACATTGCCTCAAGGCCTTTAGAAAGTACAATACCCTCATTCAACCTTTTTATTTCAGAAAACATCACCTAGAAAGTATTGCGTAGCAAAATAGAAACCCAATGATTGTTCTTGTATTTGTTGGAATATGATTGTTCTTGTATTTGTTGGAATATTGTAAACACCTTGTGACTAAAGTACGTTACTGAGAAGTGTGATAGCGTTTGCACATTTTTTGAGTTTGCCAGAGAGAGAAAAAAAGAGTACTTCGCATTTTTTATTCATTTGTGTAAAACATTACCTTGAAGCGGCCCTAGATCATTTAAAGTTGTAATAACCAGAACAGGTAATATTGCCTTTTTATTAAATTTTTGCGATGAGGTAAATGTTTTTATCGGGCATAAAAACAGCGCATCACCCTCTAATTGGGGATTGAATTACTGTTTATTAGATAAGGTATTTTAACAAGTTGTCATCGACATCATCATCATCAACAGCAGCAGCAACAACACCAGCAAGGCATAATTATCATTGCCACTATGTAGGAAAGCCTTACCTTGTTTACATGCCATGCTGCTTTAAAGAATCTCACTAAAAGCTGTGCAGTTGTTAACTTGCAACTCTATCACTTGCCTTTAATTCATCTACAATCGTTTAGTTTTGCTTTTGCAACTTTTCCTTTCGAAAAATAATACTGACCGTACAACTGTTTTCATGAATCCCTCCTTTGCATATATTAAAATTACTTATTGTTTATTACGCTTTTTATGTCACTTGAATTCTCGTAATCAGTTTATTTATTTGCCCCGTCCTTTTCAGCCGGCGAATAACAAATACAAGACTCACATGTGCAGAGATATACTCAAAAAAGGCGCTTGCCCAAGAGGAAGCAGCTGCACCTTTGCACATACAAATGAAGAATTAGAAAGGTATCACGATTTCCATTACATGGAGTTTGTTAGGACCTAACCTTTTAATTGCTTCTTGTTAAATGACCAGAATATTTACTAAGCAGGTTTAAGGCGAGGTAAGGTGGTCAGAGGACATTCTTTAGAATGTTAGTGGTTTCAACAGGAATTTATTGCCAAGTGCTGAAAAGAGCAGCTTTGGTGAAGGAATGTTTTTCGGTAAAGAGTTACTATTAAGATCGTACTTTTAAGGATCAGGATAGTGATTTAATTACCACAAGGACACCAATCACCAAGGGTCTTTTTAGATACCACGTTTCTGTGGAAGTTGTCAGGGATGATGGCAACTTAATATCGAGGTGAAAATTCCTGTTTTTCATTCCCACAACGCCAATGGTACCAATCAGGTTCATGTCCACCATAGTACAACTGACCGCAGCCTCCAAATATGGAAAAGGAATGTAGGAGGCACCGGAAAAAACGGGACAGAGTGGTCGAAAGGAAGGAATTGCTATCAAAATATTGTTGGCTAAGGTTGCATTTTTATCCCTGTGAAGATTGTTCACTGAAGTGGGAGGAATAACTTCTACTCCTTTTTGTATTCTTTAAAGAAAGATTATCGCACCTGTTGTAAATGTTTTATTGATTCTGTGCCGACTGATTCCTCTGATGTGAACAGTTGGAGACATTGATGTTTTGTTGTTTTTAGGCTTCACTGATCATGAAGATTAATTTTGGGGGGATGAATAGGGAGATTACGAAAAACTTGGGTGACAGCTGGTTGGAGGGATGTAACGACGTAAGCAAATCTAGTACTTTACCACAGTATTATTCGGTGAAAGAAATTGTGCCAAAACTTGGGGAAAATAACTGTAGGACCATATGACCATAATAGGGGCAGTTTGAGATCAGCAGAGGACACAGAAGATCTAGCTAAGGCATAGTGAAAAATACTTGTATACGAGAGTCAGAGAAGGGCAGGGAACGTTTGATATATAAACTAAGTGGGTAAAGGTTTAGATGGTTTTATGACAGAAATTGACAAAAGATGGATAATCATTGACAATTCTAAGGTGCCAGGCAAGTGATGTTTATTTTATGATGGTAAAATTCACAGTAGTAATTTCAGAACATCAATTTTATTGTCAGGGCCAGAGTGACACTAAACCAAGGAGTAAAAGGCATTGTCGATGAATTATCACAGCTCACGACAGAGTCGCCAACCATTGGTTATTTTGAGGATGTGGTAGTACAATATAATTTTTAAGTTATTTACTACAAACTCACCACGATCTGAGTAGATATGTGTGGGATGACATGCCTTAATACGTAAAATAGTCTGTTAAGGTTTTGAAGTGGCCCACTCTTTTATATTCTAATGGAAGGGTAAATTTAATCAAACTATTCCACATTATTATTATTATTTTGATTCTGATTTTGGTTCAGATCGACTGGTTAGAAAAGTTGGACACCAAAGAATAAAAGTCTGATTTTGAAAATTGTGGTAAAAAATATTTGCATCTTTTGACACTGATTTGTAACTAAGTGTAACTCGTGGGTTTTTTCAACCCTTGTGAATAAGATTAAGCTTGACACAAGTTTTGATTAAAGTTTTCACCCACTGTTGAAAGTGGTCAACACCGAGGACGACTATGACGTGGTCTATATTGCCCAACAGATCCGATGATAGCGAATCAAGATTATACCTGTTTGTAAAACGTACGTGGGATTTGGTTACCATTGTTACGTAGATTTTGGTTACCATTTTTATGAAGGGTTTGTTTTCCATTGTTACGTAGATTTTGGTTACCATTGTTACGTAGATTTTGGTTACCATTTTTACGTAGGATTTGTTTAACATTGTCACGTAGGATTTGGTCACCATTGTTGATTGGGACTGATTGCAGAATTTAAAGTATATGTGTGATAATAATTGTGAGTGATTCTGGTAGTTCGATGAAATGGCTTATGGGTAATTATGGTTATGAGAGTAACTCAGCCCTTTATAGTGATTGTAATGGTTACTGATTGTAGATGTTGACCATTGTTATTCTATAAGACCCGAATGAAAACTCTCTGTTTCGTTTTTTGACAACCGTGTATTTACAGTATTTTTTTAGCTTTGTCATTAATTTCTGGGGCAAACACCACTTTTTCCAGAGAGAAGCTTGACGATTCGATTGTGACGATAATATATCCCATTGTGATGTGATACACATTATACTGTTTTTAGTATATATTGAAGCGTGATTTCTGTATTTTTGGGAGTGCAAAATTGTAAAATTTGATCATGTTATTTTCTGACACATTAAATCTACAGATGTTGAGCTCTGCCCCATCTTTCTTTTAATATTGTTTATCAACTCGGGTTTTTTTACCCTAGGTTTTTTGTAACGCTTCAAAACTGTAGCTTCTGTTCTTTCCGTTATAAATTATCTCAGCCTTTTCACCTCGCCATCAGTACCGAACCCTATGTACTTATTTTTTGTGGTTAGTGTGCAGCAATACCATCAAACGCGAGCGTATACTCGAGATTCTTTTACTCGCAGGATGCAATACAGACGAACTAAGACTTGTGCATATACTACTATCAGGAACATCTCTTCGTGTTCGAATAAAAAACGCACTTTCCGATTCATTTGAAACCTCCATAGGATCACCTCAAGAGATGGTTGATCACCAGTATTATTCATATGTTATCTCGCATACGCTCTAAGAAAAATCAGAAACAATTCCATCGGACCAGATCTTCTCGTTTCTTGCCTTGGTATGCCACTGGAAAGGAATATGCAGACGATGTCGATTTTTTAGATGAAGAAAAAGAACCACTGGAAAAATTACAAAAAATTGCTGCAGAAAAACTCAAAAAACAAAATCTATTTATGAACGAAAGTAAAACTGAGTTTACTCACATATATCTTGCCGAAATATCTGAAATCGATTCGGAAGGAACACCTATCCGAGGCTGCGAAAACTGGCGTAAGTGTTAAACTTTAGGGTCCCTGCTATGTAGTTCAGCAGACATCTCAGTCAAATGCAACAAAGGCAACATAGCATTTAAATCATTATCGAAAATCTGGGCTCGCCGCACTAAGATTCCGCTCAAAACCAGACTCAAACTTTATACCGCGTACTGCCTCTCCATGATGCTGTAAATTGCGACAACTGGGCTACCAACAAAGCCATGGTGAATAAAATAGATACATGCCACCATAAACACTTGCGAACGATAACGGGTCACCTATGGCCCAAAAGCATAATCAGTAATAAAGAACTGTATAAAATCTGCCAAATGGATCCTATATCTACACTAGCATCAAACAGAAGATTATCTATGCTAGGTGTATGCTAGGTCATGTCCTACGCATTGACATGACCTAGCATAGACCATCTCATTTTACTCCATGGACATCAACACCCCCGCCCAGAAAGCCTTTGAATTCGCCATATCAGGAGCAACAACGTATAAAGCCAGAATTGGACGCCACTCTACAAATCATCTTAGCACCATCTGTGAAGACATCAAAAACTCCGGACCAGAAAACAGCTCCCGAGTCTAAGGAAAAAAGCAAGAGAGAAGAAGAACTGGAAATGTTTCAACGAAAGTCTGATTACATCTGTGGGATGTCCAAAGAAGCAGAACACAGTGGATAAGTAAGTAAGTAAGTGCAGCGTTTATCAGCCTTCTGACGAAAAAGAAACGGAAGCTATCGGGGTTGGGATGGTTTTGAGACTCTGGAGCGTATTGGAACTTTTTGTATCTTTTATTTAAAAGGTTTGGACGAAGAAGAAAGACAACTGGTACTAAGATNGTGAAGACATCAAAAACTACGGACCAGGGCAACTCCGGACCAGAAAACAGCTCCCGAGTCTAAGGAAAAAAGCAAGAGAGAAGAAGAACTGGAAACGTTTCAACGAAGGTCTGATTACATCTGTGGGATGTCCAAAGAAGCAGAACACAGTGGATAAGTAAGTAAGTAAGTGCAGCGTTTATCAGCCTTCTGACAAAAAAGAAACGGAAGCTATCAGGGTTGGGATGGTTTTGAGACTCTGGAGCGTATTGGAACTTTTTTGTATCTTTTATTTAAAAGGTTTGGACGAAGAAGAAAGACAACTGGTACTAAGATTCGAGGTACGTTTGTATCTAACAGAACTGGTTCTTCGCCTTCACCGGAAACTGTCGAAATCTGTGATAAAAGGAGTTCTCAAGAATTCGATACATCAAATAGTGACAGAGAGTGTTCGGATACACTGCCAGATGGTATGATAGTTTTTTATTACTTATACGATATTGGGAGGTTAGAGGTTAGACCGAATAGAAATTGTTTTAGACCAAGTTAATTTTGTTATTAGTTGTCAGCAATTTATATATTTAATAGTTTTATGGCTGCCAAATTTTTAACTCAAGAAACATTTCTCCCGTTTCCATATAACAGTGGAATTATAATCAAGTTGCTTTATCAGAGGAATACAGGTATCCGATGCAAGAGTGAAATTCAAACTTAGTAATCGTTTCTGATTTTCTCAACCGAAACCACGGCAAAAATCCTATTTCCCGGACAACTATATGGTTTGATTATGGGAACGATTGGTTCGAGCCCAAGGCCAAGTGAATGGATCCACAGAATGTTGCACGTTTAAATACTTAACCAAGTGAATACAAATCTGTTTTCCTGAACGTATTGCAACATGAAATGATATTTTATGTTTTATTAAAATGCTACTTGTTTCACAACTTAAGTATTCATCTCCACTCGACCACTGAGCCATCCACTTGGCCATTCACCCCTCTTTCCATTCAATCCCGTCCCATTCCATTCTATCTCATTTCATTCCACACCATTCCATTCCATCTCATTTCATTCCATTTCATTCCATCTCATTTCACTACATTACTTTCCATCTCATTTCACTCCATTCCATTCTATTTCATCCCATTCCTTTCAATTCCATTTCACTCCATTCCATTCCATTTCACCCCATTCCATTCCATTTCATCCCATTCCATTCCATTTCATCCCATTCCATTCCATTTCATCCCATTCCATTTCATCCCATCCCATCCCATTCCATTTCATCCCATACCATTCAATTCCATTTCATCCCATTCCATTCAATTCCATTTCATCCCATTTCATCCCATTCCATTCCATTTCATCCCATTTTATTCCATTTCATCCCATTCCATTTCATCCCATTCCATTTCATTCCATTCCATTTCATCCCATTCTATTCTATTTCATCCCATCCCATCACATTCTATTTTATCCCATCCCATACCATTCCATTTCATCCCATTCCATTCAATTCCATTCAATTCCATTTCATCCCATTCCATTCAATTCCATTTTATCCCATCCCATCCCATCTCATTCCAAACCAACTTTAAATGTTTGTTGATTTATTTTTTTAAGAGATGATACCCGGCCAATCGTTTCATTTCTTCGTCAGCTTTCTTCTTTTCTTGCTGGCCTCTGTCAGTATATCCATCTGACCATCGATCAATACATACATGCATAGATATCTACATACATACATATATACATACATACATGCATACATACATACATACATACATACATACATACATACA
>RDPX01000160.1:145604-158916 GCA_003991215.1 Morbakka virulenta
CCATCCCATTCCATTTCATCCCATACCATTCAATTCCATTTCATCCCATTCCATTCAATTCCATTTCATCCCATTTCATCCCATTCCATTCCATTTCATCCCATTTTATTCCATTTCATCCCATTCCATTTCATCCCATTCCATTTCATTCCATTCCATTTCATCCCATTCTATTCTATTTCATCCCATCCCATCACATTCTATTTTATCCCATCCCATACCATTCCATTTCATCCCATTCCATTCAATTCCATTTCATCCCATTCCATTCAATTCCATTTTATCCCATCCCATCCCATCTCATTCCAAACCAACGTTAAATGTTTGTTGATTTATTTTTTTAAGAGATGATACCCTGCCAATCGTTTCATTTCTTCGTCAGCTTTCTTCTTTTCTTGCTGGCCTCTGTCAGTATATCCATCTGACCATCGATCAATACATACATGCATAGATATCTACATACATACATATATACATACATACATGCATACATACATACATACATACATACATACATACATACATACATACAGACAGACAGACAGACAGACATTTGATTGTTGTGGATGCACTTTTGCACAGTTTGAATAGATGAAAGCTATGTGACTATAGTGTGTCTGTCACGTCGTTACTATTTTACAGTCTGTAACTTTTCTGCCTTTCCTCTAGAAGGTGCCAGTGGCATAAGACCAGTGCCGCACGACCCGCAACCTGGGTTGTTGTTGCAGGAAGTGCAAAATGGGATACGGACAATGTGCAACCCTACACAGTACCCAGTCACAGCAAATGGAACCTATGCTCCCAGTTATACTTACTCCGCTACAGTAGATAGAAACCCGGTCATGCCGTCTTCTATTGGATACCTGCCTAATGTGACTCTACACGGAGCAGCCTTAGGTAACGGAGCACTAGCGAGTGCGTACTATACACCTACTCAACCCCCACCACTGTTAAATGGCCTTGGTGGGTCCTTTGGGAGACCTCAGCAGATACCTTCGCCAGGTAAAGAAATATCTTTAAAGTTTTAAAACATAAGAGAACGTTCTATGTGTACTTCGTTAAAAGCACGTGAAAAAGTGTATTACATCGAACAGTTTCTTTTGAAAGTCTTATAATTTAAGGGATTTTATTGTCCCAGAAGTTACCGATCAATAAATTCTTCGTATTGTTGGCCCGTAATCCTCAAAACTTAACTGTGCAACAAGTTTGGGTCAACTGAAAAAAAATAAATATTATACATGAATAAATTTATAGATTATTGAAACAGAATGTTGACGTTGCATGGTGCCGGAATAAACCCTAGATGTTCTTAAAACATTTGTGACATCAACATTTTAAGATTACTCGAATTAAGCTAAAAAGAGATGCTTTTACTGGAGTGGGGTTATCTCGACCACCCGATCTATTTTACTTGAAAATAAGGCATATTAATTTCAGACCTTTTTACCAGCGCATTAACATATGTGAGGATCAGCACCCCTAATTAAATGGCTACCTGCTGGCCTTGACTACTGACCACCAAATTGTATTTCCGAAACCCAGCTCGTTCCTGAAAGAGCTTGTACATGTCACTAATTAATTCTGTTTCCGACTTAAAAATGGAGTGGTTGTTCTTGGACTTAGGTACATCCACGCCTGCAATAACCAAAATGTTTAAGTACTGGATTGAAAAGTGTGATGGGTAGTTATTCTCACACGCCTTTAATGAAGATGATAATTACTATTATTATTATCATCGTAATTATTAAAAATAATACTTCATGCGAAAAAGTTATGACGAGCTCTATTCCTAACACTTGTGAACACTAAACTGGAAGACCTCGGCTCGTATGTTATCTCGGTTTTGATATGTGGGTGTGAATGTTGGACCATCAGTAATGAGATAGTAGAAAGCTTAAAGCAGCTGAGGCTTTTTGAGATGAATGCTTTTTTGAGACGAATACTCTGGGTGTCATAGACAGAAACGAGAACAAATCGAGAAATTCTCCAAGTGGCAAATGTGAAAAAATCGTTGCATCGTGTATTAGAAAAAGACAACTTTGTTCATTGGATCGAGGTCGAGATCCTTGTTGTGCTTGGCAGAGCAGAGGGGAAACAGGGCAGAGCAGAGGGGAAACAGAGCAGAGCTCGACAAAGACTCGTATTTGGGGAGTTTCAATAGATTGTTTACATGTGGACTGTGTCATTCTTGGACAGAGGTCACTTGACACACTTGGGTGGAGGAAAATGGCCGCTGACGCCTTCAGCAGGCCATGCGCATTATCATCGTGTCATCATCATCATCATCATCATTATTATTATTATTATTATTATTATTATTATTATTATTATTATTATTATTATTATTATTATTATTATTATTATTATTATTATTATTATTATTATTATTATTATTATTATTATTATTATTATTATTATTATTATTATTATTATTATTATTATTATTATTATTATTATTATTATTATTATTATTATTATTATTATTATTATTATTATTATTATTATTATTATTATTATTATTATTATTATTATTATTATTATTATTATTATTATTATTATTATTATTATTATTATTATTATTATTATTATTATTATTATTATTATTATTATTATTATTATTATTATTATTATTATTATTATTATTATTATTATTATTATTATTATTATTATTATTATTATTATTATTATTATTATTATTATTATTATTATTATTATTATTATTATTATTATTATTATTATTATTATTATTATTATTATTATTATTATTATTATTATTATTATTATTATTATTATTATTATT
Organism: Morbakka virulenta; assembly: GCA_003991215.1. Taxonomy (NCBI): domain Eukaryota; kingdom Metazoa; phylum Cnidaria; class Cubozoa; order Carybdeida; family Carukiidae; genus Morbakka; species Morbakka virulenta. The sequence continues at coordinate 148,405 of RDPX01000160.1, forward strand.
ATTATTATTATTATTATTATTATTATTATTATTATTATTATTATTATTATTATTATTATTATTATTATTATTATTATTATTATTATTATTATTATTATTATTATTATTATTATTATTATTATTATTATTATTATTATTATTATTATTATTATTATTATTATTATTATTATTATTATTATTATTATTATTATTATTATTATTATTATTATTATTATTATTATTATTATTATTATTATTATTATTATTATTATTATTATTATTATTATTATTATTATTATTATTATTATTATTATTATTATTATTATTATTATTATTATTATTATTATTATTATTATTATTATTATTATTATTATTATTATTATTATTATTATTATTATTATTATTATTATTATTATTATTATTATTATTATTATTATTATTATTATTATTATTATTATTATTATTATTATTATTATTATTATTATTATTATTATTATTATTATTATTATTATTATTATTATTATTATTATTATTATTATTATTATTATTATTATTATTATTATTATTATTATTATTATTATTATTATTATTATTATTATTATTATTATTATTATTATTATTATTATTATTATTATTATTATTATTATTATTATTATTATTATTATTATTATTATTATTATTATTATTATTATTATTATTATTATTATTATTATTATTATTATTATTATTATTATTATTATTATTATTATTATTATTATTATTATTATTATTATTATTATTATTATTATTATTATTATTATTATTATTATTATTATTATTATTATTATTATTATTATTATTATTATTATTATTATTATTATTATTATTATTATTATTATTATTATTATTATTATTATTATTATTATTATTATTATTATTATTATTATTATTATTATTATTATTATTATTATTATTATTATTATTATTATTATTATTATTATTATTATTATTATTATTATTATTATTATTATTATTATTATTATTATTATTATTATTATTATTATTATTATTATTATTATTATTATTATTATTATTATTATTATTATTATTATTATTATTATTATTATTATTATTATTATTATTATTATTATTATTATTATTATTATTATTATTATTATTATTATTATTATTATTATTATTATTATTATTATTATTATTATTATTATTATTATTATTATTATTATTATTATTATTATTATTATTATTATTATTATTATTATTATTATTATTATTATTATTATTATTATTATTATTATTATTATTATTATTATTATTATTATTATTATTATTATTATTATTATTATTATTATTATTATTATTATTATTATTATTATTATTATTATTATTATTATTATTATTATTATTATTATTATTATTATTATTATTATTATTATTATTATTATTATTATTATTATTATTATTATTATTATTATTATTATTATTATTATTATTATTATTATTATTATTATTATTATTATTATTATTATTATTATTATTATTATTATTATTATTATTATTATTATTATTATTATTATTATTATTATTATTATTATTATTATTATTATTATTATTATTATTATTATTATTATTATTATTATTATTATTATTATTATTATTATTATTATTATTATTATTATTATTATTATTATTATTATTATTATTATTATTATTATTATTATTATTATTATTATTATTATTATTATTATTATTATTATTATTATTATTATTATTATTATTATTATTATTATTATTATTATTATTATTATTATTATTATTATTATTATTATTATTATTATTATTATTATTATTATTATTATTATTATTATTATTATTATTATTATTATTATTATTATTATTATTATTATTATTATTATTATTATTATTATTATTATTATTATTATTATTATTATTATTATTATTATTATTATTATTATTATTATTATTATTATTATTATTATTATTATTATTATTATTATTATTATTATTATTATTATTATTATTATTATTATTATTATTATTATTATTATTATTATTATTATTATTATTATTATTATTATTATTATTATTATTATTATTATTATTATTATTATTATTATTATTATTATTATTATTATTATTATTATTATTATTATTATTATTATTATTATTATTATTATTATTATTATTATTATTATTATTATTATTATTATTATTATTATTATTATTATTATTATTATTATTATTATTATTATTATTATTATTATTATTATTATTATTATTATTATTATTATTATTATTATTATTATTATTATTATTATTATTATTATTATTATTATTATTATTATTATTATTATTATTATTATTATTATTATTATTATTATTATTATTATTATTATTATTATTATTATTATTATTATTATTATTATTATTATTATTATTATTATTATTATTATTATTATTATTATTATTATTATTATTATTATTATTATTATTATTATTATTATTATTATTATTATTATTATTATTATTATTATTATTATTATTATTATTATTATTATTATTATTATTATTATTATTATTATTATTATTATTATTATTATTATTATTATTATTATTATTATTATTATTATTATTATTATTATTATTATTATTATTATTATTATTATTATTATTATTATTATTATTATTATTATTATTATTATTATTATTATTATTATTATTATTATTATTATTATTATTATTATTATTATTATTATTATTATTATTATTATTATTATTATTATTATTATTATTATTATTATTATTATTATTATTATTATTATTATTATTATTATTATTATTATTATGGAGTAAGCTTGAGAACCATAAAATAGAAAAACAAGAAAAATTGATGACTGTTTACAGTTTTTTGCACTCAAGAATGTGAATCACAGGATTTTACCTGTGACGAAAAGATGAAGGGAAGATCCTTAAGCGGTGAAAAATGCGCAGAGTAAATGCTGTTTCCTGGGACAGTAAGCCAAGAACAACAGCAAGAACACCAATTAGCATAGCAAAGACTAATATAAGCTGGAATCGCAAAGATGGTGGTAGATAAAGGCAAGAGTCACCTCAATCGTAATTGTGTCACTAAATGACATGACTTCAAATGTTATCAAGTACTTAAAAGTGCTGGCATTAGTTTTTAAGGAAGTTCTCCACAGTGAATTCACTAGTGGTGATCCCATTTATGGCATTGTTTATTCACTAAAATGCATCTTTCTCATCGTCGGATAATTCGTTAATATTTCTTTTCAATTTCTTGCTGTAAAAATTTTAAATATCGAATGCAGCTTTAATTTTATCTATTACTTATCTATGATTTAACTGCTTCAATAACTGTCTCATCTCGGAATTCCTGATACCTGATTTTTCTTGCTTCTTTGTGAGTTATAAGGTTTAATATCTTTATTAATTGGTCTTATGTGTAAAGGGATCGTTATGTCTGAGTGAAACATCCCATTCATTTTGTTTCTCAAGATCTGATATTTTACCTTACCGTTACAAATTTCATTAATTTTAATATAATAATCTTGTGCTTCTTCATTCGCAGTAGCCCATTTGCAGTTCTTGAACTTTCAGGTTTCCCTTTCGCCCGCTGTTATTTCTTTTAATGTTATTCGTAAGATGATTGCTTTTTGCTTATTATCAGTAATTCCGAGGTCAGTTGTCAAAGGTTGCCCCTAATTACGTTCATTCTCTCGTTTTCTGGCTTTTCAAAAGCTGGAACCTCCTCCCCCTTGCTTTTACTGATTGTTGCTGCTGTTGTTAATGCCCCACGTTTATTTTGGCCCATTAATAGCTTCCATTTCTAAATCATTGCATTCGTTGGACAGTCCACATCCGTAAGGGCAGGGGTTATCATTAACATAGATGAATTTTATGTTTGGAATTAAGGAATTGAGGAATTTTCAGCGTCTTCACTACAGTTTGAGCCTAAGCTATTCATGAACAGTAAATGTGATCCACCTGTCAAAATCGGGGAGTCTTTGAAATTTCTTGGTCGATATTTGGACTTCAGTATAAATGGCCAAAGGGACTAGTCTAAACTAGGTTTGGAAAGAAACCAGAAACAAAAAACTTTCACTTACCACCGGGGGCGGACGTGAAATTCCAGCTTGGTGACTGGGGGTATTAGTATTGGTGACCAGGGGTATTAGCCTCATTCCTTTTTTTAAACACACTTATCTATGACGTGGGGAATTGTCAGATATCAAAAAGCTCTTATGGGTAGATAGACCCGTTCAAAGTTTTTAAATGAAATCTGTGTAGCTTGGTAGGGAAATAGATACCCCTTGTCAGCAAGGATAAAATGAATTTAACTGTAATGATAAATACTAGGAAGAATTCATACCGCATCGTCCTTCGCGTGGTTGAACAAGGGGCGGGACCTTCGGGGAATCAGAATCGGCCTGGAGTCAAAGAATCTGCTACTTGTTCTGAGTCTCCCATTTCAAATCTGCCTGGAAATTCTGACCCGGATGTTCCCAACCATAATCCAACAGATGTACCAGCTACTATAAAAAATCCAGAAGAAAAAAGATTTAAGTGGAGAAGGGTTGAGTATAAAAACGTTCTGTATGCATTTTACATGGCTTTTAAGAACCTATCAGAAACTAATAGCACAAAACGTATGTTTAACATTTGCAAGGTTCGTAATCCTGATAGGCGACTACGTCTTGATGCTAATCAACTTGCAAATACGAGGAGAGATATCCTTAAAAATATAAGCTCATCTAAAGGTAAAATTATGATTATTGATGTTAATGTGGAAGGAAGGGAAACAGAAACTGAGAAAGGTGAGGACAAGGAATTATTAGGCCAACATACTTAAAAATGGGTCCCAGCTCCCAGAGACAATTGATCCCCTTGTATCGGGTGGTTCGACATGACCGAGTTGGCCAATACATTTATTGGACGTTATCTCAGTTGTGCTTTAAAAACTGGTATGATCATGAAACCCCTTCAGTGATTGAATATGAGAATACCATAATTCTTTGGGATTTCATTATACAGAGTGACCCGAAAATGCTGACGAACAAACCTGATATAATTGTCAAAGAACATTAAGGCAATTGAAAGCTTTGAACTAACCTTGCCATTGGCTTAATGCCAGGGTTGCATTTGGCTTGGAATTGTATAGAAATAATTGTCCTGGTGGCAAGCGAAGCGAGTCAGCACGTCTATGACGACGCGCAGTTTTCCCGCCAAAATCTATGTTCTATCCCGTACCAGGTCGTGGATGTTTATTGAACAACAAAATTGGGTGCACGATCTGGTTTTTCAAGATATTCAAATAAAATTTGGCAAGGAGATCTAATAGTTAAATGTACGTCCTGCGTATTAATGACTTTAGGTTCTGTATGCTACAATTAATGAGCAATTAACTAATTAGTGTTTGCCCACAGATTCTATGTTTTATAATGAACACAGCCTTGGAAACTTACTAACCAGTTTGGTGTACAGCTTGGGTCTGCAAGTGAGCCAGCAGGACACTACCCTCCTGCTAATATCATGCCAATAATAATTTTAACAATAGTAGTGGGAGGGTCATCTATTCCTAGTAATAATAACAATAATAATAATAATAATAATGCCCTTTGTGATTCATTACAACATGGCTTTTGTACCTATTTATGGTTGTCTCTGTCATCAAACAGGGCAACAACAAATATATAGTCTGAATTCATTGCTGCAATACGAGACTTAGTACCAGTAGGAAGATATCTTTCCATGTATTGTCAGCTATCAGGCTAGGAGTGGGGAGCGTTGTAGTCATTAGTTGTTGTCATACAACAACAACCGTTTGAGCAATGGGCCTTTCCCCACTGGTTGTGGGGTGGCACTTGCAAAGCTTCAAATGATGTTGCCATTTCAATTTGGTTTTCAATTTTATCTCACTCTTGACTACAATACATGTGCCTGCATTCAATTTGCCTGGCTTGTTGCTGGGCACTGAATGTGGGTTTTTCACCCATCCATCACTAGATGGTGTGTAACCCCTCGGTAATAATAAAAAAGCGTTAAATGGTTTTCTTTTTTACTCATTTGTAGCGATGGCACAGCCTTTAACAGTCAACAGAGGACTATACTTGAACGGACAACCAGATGTCCGATTCTATGATACTACTCGGCAACGAAGCAACAATTTTTCGACCCCAGGATACAATAATGCGTTCATCCCGCAGTATCAGTGTGTTGACAATGAAAGGTATGGGATCGTACCGCAATATGATGACCGTGTGCCGTACAACCAAGGAGTTAACATGTATAGTGACGAAGGTGTTCCAGACGCATTTGGTAATTTCCCGAATTCTTACTACCCGCCAGATAATGGGGCAAAAGGGGGGCGATTACCTGATGGCCCAAGTCCATCAACCAACACGGGAACATCTGTGCCATTAAAGACAAATAGATTCTCCGATGATTTGAAGGTAATGAAAGCACCCTGTGTTTACTTTTACTTTTATTGCTTTAATTGATAGGTTTACACCATGAGTTTACTTGAGCCCAGAATTAGATTATTGTTGCCGATCTCCCGTGTTATTTATCGTGGTACATATATCATATCACGAGGGCAATGCAACTTTTGTTTGCATCTTCTCCAAGTTCAAAGCTCACCTATGGCCCCAACATCAAGATTTGGTTCCACTTCCCATTGGGAATGTGGCTACAAAGAGTTTAAACTCCACTATAAATAACTTTTACTGTTATTCCATCTTTTTCCAATTTTAACACTCTTTTGATTTTGAATAAAACTTGATGGTGACATTATTAAGACAAGTTCACAATTTAACAATAAAATGAAACTTAATTGCAATTTTCGTGCTTTTGGATTACCAGGTATAGCAATTCTGTGTTTTTTTTATCCAAAGTAAAGGAGCATTAATAACTGGTTTTCCTCATCACTGATGTTATTGCAAGTCTCCATTGGACTCGCGCTGTTGATCAACATGTTTAGTTTACTAGACTACAGTAGTATTTTTGTCAAATATTCAAGGAAATAAAAATTAAGTGAGAACTGTGTTAAAAGCTGCGACATCCAATGTCATGGAGGTTAAGAGCTCTAATGCAGAATTTGGCCAAGAAGTTAAAGCCATTCAATGAAATTGACTTTCCTCGTATATATGAATATTGATTTTGAGTAAGAAGTGACTCAGTGTGCCAAAACCTTGTGAAACGTCTTTTTGTCTATGGTTTTAATGTCATTTTTCCCCAGTGCTTGGGGCTGAGACAGTGGCCTTTGGAGGGACTTTTTTTGGCAGTGAGGAATTTGAAACATTGTGAAACATTAAAGAATAAAAAGGCTACTCACAAAAGAGGGGCCAAAACAGCATTTATCAGCTATGGACATGATTGTGTACTTGGATAAAGTTGACACTGCATTTTTATAACCGGACATTGTACTTTACAAGCATGGGAGCCTTGCTTTGGAGAACCCTCACTAATACATCGAGTATTTCAATCGCAAACACGTAAATATGTTGTTAAGAATGCATGTGATCGTGTGAAGGGCCTTCGAGCGGCTTAGCAGTTGACCTTTGTATTTTATTTAGTCTAAGATCCTCCAACTACCCCAAAAATAGGCTGAGGTCATGTAATATTAAGCGGAACGTGTGGTGGTTGTGCATTTGTATCCACTTAAGGTCTCAAATAACAGTTAAATGGGGGGCTTAAATGCAGTTTGTAAGAAGCTGGAAGCTTTGTAGTTTTGGCCATCAAAAAGTACAATACGCATTTACATTGCCAGCGAAATTTACTTTGATGCCGTTTTGGACTCTTGTAACTTACAAAACATTGACGCATACACCCACAGAGACAGAAATGAAAACATACACTGTAAGAGTATGCTTGTTAGCAAATAGAGTCCTTAGTGAGATGCAAAGCAAGTATACTTCGATAAATAGACAGACTACTGAGACGTTTTTGTACCTTAAAGATTGTGTTGATATGACAGACTAATTGAATAATTTCTTACTTTTTCAATACATTTTGACCCAGATTTTGAAAAATGGCTTATCCTTAGGATTGGGGTAGCTTCATACCATGTGATGCCCACAGCAAAAAAGTTATTTATGTTCTTAAAAAATTGGAGCACTTTATTGCTTTCTTTGTAGAGCAAAGGTGGTTGGCAACACACTGAATCGAAGGGGGACACAATAAACAAGTCGGAATTTGTGGCTAAATTTAGTAAGTTACACAGTTTGGGTAGTTGTGCAGATACGTCATACTCGTCATATGATTGTTTCTCGGATACCTTTTCGCCAACATCCAGTGGCTCTTCGCATCAAGGATCCCCACCTTCACAGCACACAGAATACGATAAGATATGGCAGCCTTGTGTTGGTATGCAAACACGTGAAAAGGGTGTTAATGAACATTCATGGAGACATCAAGTAAGTAAACATGGCTTTAAATCTGTGTTACATCCCCTTCTTATATTTGTGTTGGTTCTATTGACAGTTGCGTCCACAATTTAGTATTAACCCTACGACCATCTAGTAACTCGGCAATGTTCTGCATACAACTGCGTTATTTTATTTATTTCTGTTACTCACTTCGAAAACAAACGATTTCGCTACTTTCAGGTAAGTGGCGAGGCGCAATCTTCGCCCTACGCATGGTAGAAAGAAGATTGCTCGCGTTGTTACAACTGCCTTAAGTTCTGTAATAATATGTAAAACAATTACTTGCTTAAGTTTTCATTTTTGTTCTTAAATTTACGTTGTCACTTCTTTTTATTTCTGGAAAGCGTCTAGTGAGAGGCGGGCCATTGACAAGCAACATATTACTGGGAGGAAGTTCTCTGTTTTTATTGAGTTGAAGGACAGTATATTGTGCGGAATTAATAGTGTGCACATTGTTACGTATTAGTATACAAATTTGAGTCCCGAAGGCCATTCACATACATAGACAGGCTGGGCCTTATCAATCGTAGCTGAGGTTCATTTCTTGCAGCACACACAATAATAGCGTTCCTTTATGTTAACTGTACATTCTTTTAGAATATCAATAAACTATAACCACGGATATATATGCAAAAAAACATGGCATTTTCAATAGTAGGATAGTTTAGGGACAATTTCCGGTCAGCGTTGATTTACAGAGAAATCTCTTTGGTGTTGGAATTCAGCCCCTGCAAATTTTAGAGGTGTATGACAAGGAGACAAATTGCAGTCGCACTATCTCTTTTTGCTTTTACTGTACTTGTTCCTCTCATTGTTCTGTATGAACTTCTTCATTGTTGTTTTTCTTCATGTTGCTCTTTGTGTTCCTCTTGTTAGTGGTGATGATATTTTCGTATCCTTGTTCTAATTATTCTCGTTGTTCCCTGAAATTTTGTTGTTTTTACTCTCGTTCATTACTGTGATGGTGACCGTAGACTTCTAGGTATGTTTTGATACCTGTGTGGAATGTTAGTGTTATTTGCTACTCCATTGGAGGTAACACCAAACAGAAATACATGGTGGGCTCTCCCATCAGTTTCGACGTATGAGGTTTCGACAACTTTAATTTATTTATTTTGTTTTATTTTTATTTTTTTAAATTTATTTTGATTTGGGTTGCTTAAATCTCAAGTGGCATTTGAGTCCTGCTAGTAACTTGCATGAAGTCCGCATTCAGAGGAAGCGTCAGTGTTATTAAGCAAGTTTGCTGTGTGAGCAGCTGAGATTTTTGCCCCATGTTTAGATTCTCGTAGCTTCCTCAGTCGCTCATTTTTACTCCATGAAAGCATATGGGTCTCCATTTGGATCATTTCTGGGCAAATGTATCAACTTCGAAGGTGTATTGACTGTCGACAGGTTACTTTTTTTAGCTTGTCTTTATTCCTCAGCCAACATTATATTTCTGTGTCCTTGTTCTAGTTGACTATACATGAGGGATTTTGAAATCTTGTCAGCCATTCTCAAGACATGTCCTGTCCTTTCTAATTGAAACTGTATTAGAAAAGTCTCGATTTCACCTATCTTACAATTATTAAACAGGTCCAAATTAGAGAATCTGCCTTTAGGGCTACAGCCACAGATAACACGCAAACAACTCTTATGAAAGACCTAGTTGGCATATTTGATTTCGGTGTCGAGGTTAATATTCTGATCCATATAACAGTTTAGTGAGGACTAAAACTCCGTTGACCTGAATCTTTGTTTCCAGTGTGATGCCCCATTCATTCCGTTCTCGAAGGCGGGACTTGACGAAATAACTGGACTGGTACTTCACGCCGCTCCCTACGTCAGAAAACGCATTCAGCATCATGGAGAAAAAGAGAGCAAACAATACAGGGGCCATGATACACCCTTGCTTTGTGCCGTTTGTGACATCGAACAAATTTTTCATCTTATCTTCTGTCTGTCTCTCCCTCCCCCATCTCTCTCTCCCTCCCCCTCCCCCTCTCCCTCCCCCATTTCTTTCCCGCTCCCCCGTCTCTCTCCCCCATCTCTTTTCCCCTCCCGCCGTCTCTCTCCCCCTTCCTCC
>RDPX01000160.1:182596-193948 GCA_003991215.1 Morbakka virulenta
ATCCTCATTTTCTAAAACATTTATGGCCACACCTTCAACAGCTCTAATATCCATTTTTACGTTCTCCTTGGTTTCTCTTAGTTCGAACTCTGTTAACCTATTGTTTTTCAAAATATCTCGCCTAATATTGGCTAATTTATTTGCATCCAAATAAGGTCTCACATTTGGATTTCGTTTTTTCCATATATTAAAGGTATTTTCAGTATGGCTCCCTGCCGGTTTTTCTAGTGACATATAAAATGCATACATAATTTCTACATAATCCTCTCTATTCCATCTTTGTCGTTTTTCTTTTGTTTTCTTATTTGATGATGTTACTCTGGATGGGCCAGCTGGTAGGTTGCCCTGTACTTGGTGACCATCAGAGTAAAGGTACCGGAGTTTCATTTTCACTTTACAGATACGAATAACTGTGGGCTTCTTTGTGTTTGAAGCTTAAAGTTCAGTTCACGGGTTAGGATGGGCTAAAAGATAAATTGTAATTTCAATCATTGACCAGGCCCCGGACAGCCAGCAACGGGAGTAAATGTCGTTACACATTTGCAACCCGAAACACATATTTACAAAGTAACATTAACCTGAGTTAATTGGATAATATCTTTTGGACTTCTGACGTTACGTCAGACCCGTAAACAGAGACCAAGCAGATAAGTCAATGGACATAGTGTTTATTCACAGACTTTTTTTACAGAGTATTGGTTCCATAGAGCAAAACACAACGTGTTAAATGCTCTTTAAAGTTCATAGATAATTTAGTTATTTGGTTTCCACAAACAAGAATAAAAATGACTGGCGTTAAGATGCAGTTCATGGTATGTACGTTCTTTTCAAATAAAGGTTTTTGTATTAATTCGGTTGAAGTGGTATCGACGTGTTGTTCGTTGTCAGGGTACCGTTGGTTACAGGTGGTCTTCAACACAGGTTTTATTGTAATTGAAACAAGAACTTCAAGTACGGAAGCAGCGTTTCAAATTACGGCTCGCAATTCGCGAGAACCAAGTTTGGACAACATTTTGATTGGCTGCTGATATAAAAGTTGTTTTTCTTTTGGCTCCAGTATCAAAGAAAGAAATTCAAATTTTAGCTCAATTAACTTACGCGAGTTATCAATATATTTCAACGAAATTTTAAACTTTAACGCTGTGGAGTGGTTTCTTTATATGGAATACAGGGTTTTGCAAACTACAGTATGCATTTTGGGGTACTCATGTTCTGTTAGAAAAGAATTTTCAAGTTGTTATTCTGTTTTATGGTCACGCGAGAACAGTTTCAGTGTGATTGATGTATAAACGTACCCACATTATTTTGCGTCATTTATCTATTATACATCACATTTTAGTGTTGCATGTAATAGAACTGTGGACATTGTGTTACATTATTCATGTCTTTAAATAATATTGTTGTTAATCACCTTCCTGTAAAGATTAAACTTCAATTTATGTTTTTATAATTAGAGTAGTTGTATTAAATTCTAATTTTTATAGATTCTAATAATTATGAAATAATTATTCTAATTTAGAATACTTATTTTACCATCTCGTCTCTAGGCTTCAACAGTCGTATGATGAAGATAGTTTTACGGGGCTTAATCGCAGTTTGCAAGAAGACCCAAGCAACACGTCATGTGACTCGAGTGTCCCTTCTTTACCAGATGCCTCATCTTTGGATAAAGAAGAAAGCAACAGGTCGTATGACCAAAGCCCATTTGGGTTGGGCCTGGTCAAACAACAGGTAATACAGGATACTGAGAAAATGTCGAATTTAGACTCATTTTCAGTACGACACTTCATTATCTCATGACACAGTACGTATTTTTACATACACACTATGACATCTCATCCTCATGATAGGTGATATTTTGCTGCGTTAGATAGCTTTACCTATATTTGGTATAAGTGGCCTTACTCACCTCATGTTCGCTTTATAGTTGAATTATATATAATATAATTTGTTTAGTTGGCTTAGCAGTTGGTACAGTCAGTAAAGGTGACCTAATTTTTGTTTATATTGGACTGTACTAAATAGTAGATTTTAAGAGACGAATTTTTGTGCTCTGGTAATTGTATGTTCTTACCCGGATGTTGGTAGAAGAACGTAGTCAAATCGGAAAAGTTGTTTGTTTTTGTCGTAAATAAAGATGACATTGAAGTTTCACAGTTTGTACCACGTCATAAACAACTCTTTATTCAAAGTGTGAAAAAATATTATTGCAAGTAAGAATGTTAAATTAACCTTTAGACAACACTTTTGACATTTGTATATAAACCACAATTATCAGTTTTGGTTTACACGATTTGGCTTTCCTCTTTCTGCTCGTGACGAATGTTCAGGTTTAAATAAAAACAACCGTGTAATTTTCTGATGCCAAAATTAAGTGTAAATATTTACACTAAGAAGGAATAGCATGAAAAATGATAAAGTAGTCTGTCACTTTTTTCTGCTGCAGTTTAGACCTTTCTAACTGCTGTCACGGCACCGCGTTTAAAGGAAGTTAAGCAAAATACATGATTCGAATGTATCGAAGTCCCACGCCAGAAACCAATAAAGGCAATTTTAGCAAGCAAGAGCTTAGTATTTAAATGTAATTGAAAAATAGTTTTGGAGTTAAATAAGTTTTAAAAGGCTTCACATTTTTTGCTTGTTTTATTTACACTCGAATAGAAGGGGGTTTTGCGCATATTTTTTATGATCATCTGACCATGGTTTCTTTATAAAACTTTTCAAGTCTTTTTGAAACTAACAATATTTTCTTGATAGGCGCCTAGATTCCTAGTTCCGAAAGAATAATCACTGCAGCTGACTTGGATAGACTCGTTTTCATGCGGTTGCTAGTTTAAAGAAAAGTCAGAAGTTTAATAACACCCTGAATAGGGTTGCATGGTGAAACATTAAACAGAATGTTTATCATATCGCAATAACTTATAATTAAGTATACTTTAACTTTTCTTGACAGTTTTGTGGCTTTATGGTTGATACAGCAGCACAAAGAGGTCTTAGGTTTGACTGTTTGGCTAGGATGACCCATGAAGTGTTAACGGTACCTTAGTGGGTTTTTTCGGAAAGAACACAGAATGAAGAAAGTAACTACAAGGTCAACCAAACTACTTCTGACCTGCCAAAATATACTGCACCGGTCCTCATTGTGTGATGGTGAACTGATAATATGTAGATTTTGAAGGCTAAGGTAGATTCTTTAATATTGTATCAATTTGAGCCCTGGACGATATGACATTTGATCATTCAGGATATGTTTTCGCATACCAAAACTTCCAGACACCATTGGTAGATGGTACTTCTCTATTAACTGCAGACTCAGTATTTGTTTTTATTATTTTCGTTTTTGTTATTATTTTTGTCAACATGACGATGGGTAATATCCCTGATGGAGGTACTTCTAACCATCTATGAAGATAGTTATGAATAAGAGTCCCCAAATCGTTGATAATCCAAGTTTGATTAATGTCAGCTATTGTCACATCCTATGAAAATTTACTCATTAAATATTGAGAATATAACCTTACCTAAGTCATACATAATAATAACAATAATCTGATAATTGTTTATTATTATTATTATTATTATTATTATTATTATTATTATTATTATAATTATTATAATTATTATTATCATCTTTTTTCACATTTTGTGTCTGGCTGTTTTTATTGCCGAGTTCTATGCTGACAGGCGGGTCATAACAAATGACCATGGGCTACCAGCATTTTCTTTCTCAAAACTCCAGTACTTTTCGCAAAATCCTGGCTGTTCCCAACAACGTTTTCTTTTGAAGTACTCCTAAGTTACAGTGAATCCCAAGCTTTTCAACCCACTTTTTAAATCCTTTGGTCACAGATCCTAGAGCTCCAATAGCAATAGGGACAACTTCTACTTTCTTCAGTTTCCACAGTCTTTTTATTTCTCTTTTCAGATCTTGATACTTTTCTACTTTTTTTTTCTCCTTCTCTGCCACGTTCGCATCCGCCGGTACTGTTATGTCAATGATTATTGCCGTATGTTCCTTCTTTTCTACCAAGACTAAATCTGGCCTTCTTGCTTCAATCACATTATCACACTGGATATTTACATCCCACAACAACTTTACATCGTCACTCTCCAAAACTCCTTCAGGGGTATGCTCGTACCATTTCTTACTGCATTCCAGTCCTCTTTTCTTGCATATATCCCAATGGATCTTTCTCGCTACGTTATCATGACGCCTCTTGTACTCCTTCTGAGCTAATTTCTGGCATGCACTTACAATGTGTTGGATACTTTCACCTGTTTGACCACACAATCGACACAGGGGGCTTCCAGCCGTTCTATCAATGTGATACTTCACATAATTTGTCCTGATGGATTGCTCTTGTGCTGCACAAATCAAGGCTTCTGTACCAACCTTCAAATCACATTTTGACAACCATTCCCAAGTCTTCACCTTATCTACATCATCTGTCAGGTCTCTGACAAACTGTCCATGCATTCTCTTTTCATTCCATGTATCTTTTGCTTTGTTTTCATTCCTTGCCTTAATATCTCTAGCCTCCTCCAGTTCAGTTGCATTTAATTTCTCGAATTCGGCTACACCCTTCAAAAGTTTCTCTTTAGATTTGGCCACGTACACTTTCAGACTACTCTCCTCTTCTTTGACACATCGTTCTATACTTATAAGACCTCTTCCCCCATCTTTTCTTTTCACATACAGCCTGTCAGTATCACTCTTGGGATGAAAAGCACCATGCATTGTCATTGTTTTCCTTGTTTGTCTGTCTAAATCTTTAAGCTCCTTTTCTCTCCATTGTATAATTCCC
The DNA here is from genome assembly GCA_003991215.1 of Morbakka virulenta. NCBI lineage: Eukaryota > Metazoa > Cnidaria > Cubozoa > Carybdeida > Carukiidae > Morbakka > Morbakka virulenta. The sequence continues at coordinate 187,402 of RDPX01000160.1, forward strand.
GCTACATACCGGAATATAGCCACTGCCCATGTGTTGATCGCCGAAACCTTATTTTTCCCATTCAACTTTGATCTAAGTACCAGCCTTACCCTTCTTTTGTATTCCTTTCTAATTGCATCTTTCATTTCAGCTTCTTTGATTTTATCTAATTCCACAATACCTAGATAAGCGTACCCTTCCTCCCCAACCTCTTTCATTGTCTGTCCATCAGCTAACTTAATTCCTTCACTTCTAATAATCATTCCTCGTTTCAATGTCAAAATGCCACACTTTTTCATCCCAAATTCCATACCAATGTCGTTGCTGAACATGTGAACGGTTCTAACAAGCATACTCATCTGATCTTCAGTTTTCGCGTATAGCTTCAGGTCGTCCATAAACAATAAATGGTTGACCTTGTATTCCGTCTTTCCCCATTCATAAGCCGCATTCACTTTCCGCAATATCAGTGACAATGGTATCATACTAAGGACAAATAATAGTGGTGATAGACCATCTTCCTGGAAAATTCCCCTCTTCACAAAAACCTGTCCAAGATCTTCCCCGTTGGATGTCAGTGATACCTTCCACTGTTTCATGCTTCTTCCAAGAAAGTTCCTTACATTCTCAGCTATTCCAAACATCGTCAAACATTCGCTTATCCAACTATGCGGGACCAGATCATAGGCTTTTCGGTAATCTATCCAAGACATGGACAGATTCGTACGCCTTTTCTTGCAATCTCTGAGTACGGTTCTGTCTATGAGCAGGTGATCTTTGGTGCCCCTGCTTCTTCGCCTACATCCTTTCTGTTCATCTGGTAATATATTGCTCTCTTCTAGATACTGGTACATTTCATCTGCTACAATACCCGTCAAAAGTTTCCACATTAGTGGAAGGCAGGTAATGGGTCGATAATTATCAATCGCTGTGCCTTTCTGTGGATCTTTTTGACAAAGCACTGTTCGACCATGTGTTGTCCATTGAAAGACCTCCTCTTCTCTTAACATACCATCAAGTTGGGATGCGATTCTTTCGTGAAGAGCGGCGAAGTGTTTTAGCCAATATCCCTGCACTCCATCTGGTCCTGGTGCTTTCCAATTTGGAAGTTTCCTACTTTGCTTTTTAACTTTCTCAGCATTTATTTTCACCGTGTCTTGTGTGTGTTTCATATCACGATCTATTTCTTTCTTCAACTCTTTTAGCCATATAGCAGTTCTATTGTGCTCCTTCTCCACACTCCAAATGTCACCCCAGAATTTTGTACACTCTTCCGCATTCGGTACCGCCTTTGAAAAATTGGAACATTTGTTAAGTTCGTAGTAGAACTTCTTCTGATCCAAACCAAAAATCCTATTTTGCCTAAACTGTTCAATTCTGTCTTCGTATCTCTTCAGTTTTCCACTTTTTGCCACCATTCTCTGTTTTATTTCTTCTATGACAGTTTTTATCCCCTTTCTGTTGACCCTGTACTTTTCATTTAGTTGTTTGATTTTCTTTGTCTTCTTCACACCTAACTGTCCTTTCTGATCTCTTTCCAGTAAATTAACATCCTGTCTCAATTTCCTTATGTCACCCTTTATTCTCCGTTTCCACCTTGGTTCATTTCGTTTCTGTCGAACACCTGTTTTCAATCCAAATTTCTCTGCGACCCATACACTTCCAGCTATGATCAGATTGTTCGTTTCTGTGATGTTCCTGCACTTCGTGTACTTCATTGCATCATTTACTTTCTCAACCTGAATTTTGAGAGCTTTTCTATCTAATTTTTTGAACATGATTCCATCACTTTTCTTTCCTTCTACTAGTATCGCTTTTAGCCTTTCCACAATACCTTTTGTTTCATCACTTGCTTGTGTCAATCTCTCCTCCGTGTCGAAGTCATTTTCAACAACATCTTGCCTTGGCTCCACCCCATCTCTTGCCTCCCCAATTGGATCATCCAATTCACTATTGGTTTCTTCTTCTTTTACCTGAATTTCTCCTTTATTTCCAAAAACTTCAACATTCACCCTTCTTTCTATTTCCTCCAACTCAAGTTCTGACAACAATCCATTTTTCCTAATTGTTCTTGCTTGGTCACATATTCGCTGCTCCGTTGTTTCAAACATTCCTCTTTCCCTCCATTCTCTAAACATGCGTTGTCTGTACCCTCTAATAGGTTTACCGTTCTCATCAAATGGATTACTTCTATAGAAGCACTCCATAATGACTTTGTTGATTTCTTTACTCCATTTCTTTCTAGCAGTAGAAGGATGACGACCGGGTTCTCGCTGCTGTGCCGAGAAACACCTGCCGGGCGTGGGCCCTTCACCTTGAGTTCCAGTCCCATTTACGCCGTTATTCTCAATACTTTTATTGGACATTTCATTCATAAGAAGTTTAGTGATTTTTAGGTTACACAACCACCGGTATTTTTATCGAGACACCATCTCTAGACGATTGCCAACCAAGGCTCAAGAGCGCTTTGCCTGCCCGTGAGACAAACAACTCCGCCGGACGTCAACCCGGTATTTCAAGGTTTCGGAGTGGGCTAACAGGTACTACACCTTGCCCAATGGTGACCTGGAGGTAGTTGTGGCAAAGGGTAACCTTATTCGCCCACGTCGAAACTCCACAACCGGGTGCAGTTTATCGTCATACCCAGGACGAATTATTATTATTATTATCATTATTATTATTATTGTTGTTATTATTATTATTATTATTATTATTATTATTATTATTATTATTATTATTATTATTATTATTAATATTATGTTCAATGTTTCACTTCTCGACTTTAGTTTTTGATGTCGGTAAATTAACTTGAAAGCAGGCAGCATCAAGCCACCAGAGGTTTCAAGTTTACTTTTCCACTGTCGAAGGCAGTACCCTTTCTGAGGACACGTGCTGATCCTAACAATGCTGTTTTTTGTACAACTTCCATTTTGATGTTTTCATCGCAATCCTTCAAATGTGATTCTAGCTTCTTACTTACCATTCTCAACGCACCTATAACAACAGGAATCACTTTAACCTTCTTTAGCTTCCATGATCGTGCAATTTCATCCTGCAATGCTTTGTATTTCTCAATCTTTTCCGTTTCCTTCATGTTTGCCCTTTTGTCCTCGGGAATGGCAATGTCTGTTATTTTAACTTTTTTGTTCTTTTATTTATCATCACAATATCAGGCTTTCTAGCTTCGATGTGTTGGTCGCATTGTATCATCATGTCCCATAATAGTTTGTGTTCTTCATTTTCGCTCCAACCATCTGGCTTATGGTTGTACCACACCTTCGCCGGTTCTAAACCTGCCGTATAACACATTGCATAATGGACATATCTTGCCATATTATCATGACGCCTTTTTTTTCTCTCTGTGCTAACTTGGAACACTCACGTACGACGTGGCTGACACTCACCCCTCTCGAAACACATCCTGCATAAAGCAGCATCTTCTGTTTTTTCAATGTGGTTTTTCAAATAGTTCGTTCTCAGTGATTGCTCCTCAGCACTACATATCAACGCCTCAGTCGTACTTTCCAACCACCCCCAAGTCTTACCCCAATCAACGGCACCATTGCCTTCTAAGAATTGTCCATGCAATCTTTTCTCCTCACACTCTTTTTTTAAGATCTCAACCTTTCCCTCTCTCTTAACAGCTTTTGGGTCCTTACATCCTTGTGTTTTCAAAAGACCTTTATTTTTAACCATCTGGAGCATCTCCTCTCTACTATTTAAAACGTACCATGCTAAATTTTTTTCTTGAGCTCGTACGCATTTCTCGACACTAATCAGTCCTCTTCCACCTTCTTTCCTCTCTACATACAACCTTGCAACGTCACTTTTTGGATTTAAGCTTTTGTGCATGGTCATCACTTTTCTTGGCTTCCTATCAACCGTTTCTAGTTCGTTTTTCGTCCAATTAATGATTCCTGCAACGTATCGCATTAGTGATACAGCCCAGGTGTTGATTGCTGTTACCTTATGTCACCCGTGCAATTTTGATTTCAAAATTGGTCTTACCCTCCTAAGATACTCTTTCCGGAAAGATTCTTTAACTATATTCTCCTTAATTTTACCCGACTCAATAATACCAAGATGTTTGTAACCATTCTAGTCGACGTCTTTTATAATGCTTCCATCAGTCAAGCTTAAGCCTTCACTTTTAATCACTTTTCCTCTTTTCAACACCAGGACACCACACTTGTGAAATCCGAATTCCATCCCAATATCTCTGCTAAATGCATGTACAGTAGACACCAAACTGTCGATCTCATTTTCGTATTTCGAAAACAACTTTAAATCGTCCATGAAAAGCAAATGGTTGATTTTCACAGTCCGTAAGGTGTATCCAGTACCCATCTTTCTTAGTATACTGGAGAGAGGAATCGTGCAAATTACGAACAACAAAGGAGACAGACTATCCCTTGGAATATACCTCGCTTGATGTCAACCTCGCATAACTTTTCACCACATGCTGTTAAGACTGTCTTCCAGTTTTAGACATTCGATTATCCAGGAGTGGGGTATCATATCATACGCTTTTTTGTACCTTCTCTTACACTCCTTCATCATGGCTTTATCATGGCTTTATCAATGATGAGTTGGTCTTTAGTACCCTTACTTATCCTTCTGCAACCATTTTGCTCATCAAGGAGCATGTCATTCTCTTCCAGGTATTTATAAATATTATCAGAGATAAATCTCGTCATTAGCTTCCACATTAGTTATAGACAGGAAATTGCTGTAAAGTTTTCTTGGTCGTTTCCCTTAAAGGGATCTTTTTGGCAAAGGACAGTTCTGCCTTTAGTCAACCAATCAGGAATTGATTCAATACGGCAATACGGCTATGGAGTGTTGTCAGATGTTTCAGCCAGTATCCTTGAACTGGCTTAAACATCTGGCCCCGGTGCTTTCCAGTTGGATATTCTCGTAACTTCTTCTTTTACCAGAAGTTCAGAAATCATCAAGTTGTCCTGTTGTACATCTTTCTTTTCTTCTTTCAATTTTTGAAGCCATTCCGCTTCTGCATTGTGCTTCTTTTCTTTCCCCCATATATCCGACCAGAATACCTTTCTTTCCTCAGCATCTGGTATGACCCATTCAGCTTTCTCAGACCCATTTAACTCTTGATAAACTTTCTTTTGAGCTTGGCTGAACGTTCTATTTAGTCTGAATTGATGGATTCTCTCCTCATACCTTTTACCCTTGTGAGATTTTGCTATTAATCTCCGGTTTAATTCTTCACTAAACAGATTAATTCCTTTTGCTTTAATACTATATTTCTGCTCTAATGCAGAGTACTTATTCCGTCTAACATTCTCACCGTTCTTCGTCCTTTTTAATATATTAATATGCTTTCGAATCTCATCGATTTAATCCTTCGCTTCCATCGTGCTTCTTTTGGTGCTCTCCTTTCTTTTGTTAAGTTCTTAAACCAAGCTTTCTGACAATGTAAATCGACGTTGCAAAGACCAGGTCATTCGTTTCAGTTATGGTGTTTGCCTTTACATCGGCTATCACTTCATTAACACTTTTAGTAACATCTGCTAACTTTTTTCTGTGTGCTTTCTTCAATTCTGGGGAAAAGGGTCTACCCGTTTCCTTCATTATCGCGCATATTTGGTCTATTATCAGTTGTTGCAAAGGGTAACCTCATTCGCCCACGTAGAAACTCCACAACGGGATGTAGTTTATCGTCATACCCAGGACAAGTTATTATTATTATTATTATTATTATTATTATTATTATTATCGAGTGGTTACACACCATCTAGTGATGGATGGGTGAAAAACCCGCATTCATTATTATTATTATTATTATTATTATTATTATTATTATTATTATATTATTATTATTATTAAGAAGGCATATGATATGGTCCCTCACAGTTGGATTTTGGAGATGCTGGACATGGTTGGAGTTGCAGAGAATGTGCGGAGTTTGCTGAAAGGAAGTATGGCTGAATGGAAGACAGTACTGACGGCTAATAATGAGGTGCTTGGTGAAGTTAACATCAATCGGGGAATATTCCAAGGCGACTCCCTTTCCCCTTTGATCTTTGTTATTGCAATGATCCCGCTGAGTATTTTACTCAACAGAGAGAAGCTTGGATATTTCTTCGGTCACGGTAGGGTGTTGGTCAATCATTTATTGTTTATGGACGACTTGAAGCTATTTGGACGGAGTAAACGTGAGTTGGAGGCATTGGTCGAGGTGGTGAGGGTTTACTCTAGGGACATTGGGATGGAGTTTGGGTTAGATAAGTGTGCTGTTTTGGAAATTAGACGAGGTGAAAGGGCTGAATGTGAGGGAATCGAGCTACCGAGTGGGGAGTTGATGAAGGAGGTTGATGAAGATGGGTACAAGTACCTGGGAGTGCTAGAAGGGGCGAAAGTAATGCAGAAGAAGATGAAGGAGAAAATTGGGAATGAGTACCTACGACGTGTGAAATTGCTGGCAAAGTCGAGGTTGTATGCTGGGAACTTGGTTCGCGGCATCAATGCGTGGGCAGTTAGTGTTGTCCGATACAGCTCTGGAATACTGGATTGGTCTGATGCTGAGCTACGTAAACTTGATACC
>RDPX01000160.1:195886-252832 GCA_003991215.1 Morbakka virulenta
CTAAAGCTACTGGTCGGTAGCCGGGGTTAAGTTTTCTCGTCCGGCAGGTGAATACCATCTCCCTGTGCGGGCTGTCATGCTGGACATGAACTTTGTTTATTATTATTATTACCCATTTATAGCCATCTGTTACAATCCCAAATAGCATCACTAGGTAATGGAATGGATTTTGTTGCTATGTAGCCCAAAAACTCTTCATAGGGTAGTCAAGTATATACTATAAGAAGGGGTATAAATTGTATGAAATGTGTAAAGCAAACAGATGGATAGTGTATACCTCACCACGTAATTATTGTGTAAACGTTTTTTGAAAATTAATTTGATAAAATGTGTAAAAATTAGAAGTAAATTACTGTTTGGTTAAGAAAAAGCGATTCAACTGTCAAACATTTTACATTGATGAAAAGTATAAAGTACCTTTTTTATATTTACATTCAGAATGTGAACAAGGAATCAAAAGAAACTGTTTAGCATTCTATTTCCGGGATGCTCTTCTGACCTGCCAGTGTAACCATGTACGTACATAGGCAGTATGCAAGGCAAGCTCTTTCGTAACCAACACATAAGCAAATTTGCAAAAGGTTTGGCTTGTAGCGACGTCTCCTGTGACGTAAAAGTTAAAATTAGGAAACGGTAAGACTAATGTTTTGTTTCATCAATAAGTGAATATTGACCACCAGGTGGTATGAATTCTTGGAAATTGTAGGTTTTTAGGAGTTCCTTTGCTTACCACTGCTTATTAATATTTCAACGGGTGATGAAATACTTACTTTCATTTTTGTACCGGCATTAAGGGTCTGAAAAACAGTGATGGTGGAGCGAGTTATTGGAATGTAAATGAACAATCGCAGACGACACAGTTAGATGAAGACCTCAATTTTCTACAAAGAAACAATCAAAATTCACATCAGAAGCTTTTACCCCCGCCAGGTATGAAACCTATTGGCTTTATTGGTGACCGTCGTGGGCCAATGACCAGCTCAGAAATTAACCAAGGAAGCAATGAGCAATCACATACTGATACATGCTCTGGTCTAGGAAACATACTTAGAGGTACACGACGTCAGCAGGTTGACGGGAAATATGGCAACTTCAGCGATCTTACGGTTCGCGAATAGTGTGGTTCTAGTGTAAAGTATGTTATCACTATTTTTGTAGCGGCAATTTTTGTTATTGTTCAGTTTTATGCAATGGTTTGTTTACTTTTGTTTTGTTGACAATCCTGAAGGTCCTTTTTCAATCAGGAATAGATAACACAGTGGCTTCTGTATCTAAAAATCTACTAATGTAGTTTTATAGAGAAATTCCTATATATTTTACGAAATAGACTGCATCTAAAATCAATTTTAGAATGGTGACTCACCGGTCTAAGTACGGGAATCCTTTTATTGTTGTCACTGAGTAATAAAAGCAGTGTTTGTATTAAAATTGGCAATTTAGTGACAAATGAAACTGCTATCAATCGTCACTACGCCATATCATTATTACTTCACTTTTTGCCTTGTTCTAGTGCACCGCTTATTAGTGGGTAGCTTTTGTATCAAAATTTAATCAGATAAAACCGCTAAGAAAATAATAATTACAACAAAACCTAATTAGATAAAGTGGATGTGTAAGGTCAACAAATGGTGGCCTTATTGAGGAATTAGTGAAACAACAGTAATATTGTGAAACCCTTTGCCTCTGGTAATTAGTTTGGTATTTGAACCCCAAAAGCTGACATTTACCTGCCTTCTAAGCTGTTGCGTGTTCATGTAATAACAGTGGATTGAGTGTTTAAAGAATTGGATTCACTATCTTGATTCGGTACGAGTTGCCCATTGCATGTTCTCACCGACATTTTCGCCAACGTTCTCATTCACAAAGCTGGCCGTTGCACATTCTGTATCTCCTGTATATTGGCTGTTGACTTACCCCCTGGGTTCTGGGTTTTTTGGAAAAAGACCCTCCCCCTTCCCGATCTATCTTGTAATAGTACTAGGTGTGTCATGTAAAGTTGATTCAGGCATTTAACTGAAATTAGGAAACTCGTACTCAGTAGTGTTACAGGAGTAGCAAAGGGCATAAAGTTGCTTTATATTATTGGCTAGATTATGATGTTATGGAGGAATTTACTTTCTTTATAAAAAAGTAAGTATTGGGCTGTTGAGGGGGGAAATGAAACTCCAAGCACTGGAATTAAATTTATTTGTATTCAGTAATGAAAATCTGACTGAACCGTCTTTCGATCTCGTCTGTGCAACCCAGCTATGTGTTCGTTGCGTAGTATAACATGTATTTGTGGTAATATGATTATTCGCTTGTTTGTGGCGTTTTTCCAGGCTTTGCAATAATTGTTTTAGCTTCATGCATTAACATAAGTAGATTAAATTGTCGTTTGCAAGATGCTGTACGTTGCATCACAGCTCTTACTTCTAGAGTTTTTGTAGAAAAACGTCCTGGGCAGTTGTTTTGAAATGTATTTGCCCGTTCATCAGTTGGCCGGATTTGCCATTTGCCATTTGCCTTGTGCGATTTGATATTTATTGGATTCTTCAAAGGTAGAAACTAAGTTGTTGTTTTTTTCCATGTTGATTAATCCAAAGAAATTACAAATCGTTAAAAGATCCCTTCGTTCATTGACGCCAGCAGGGAATCATTTACACCATTTTTTGGTTCAAAGTAATTGGAGACCATTATTTTACTAAAAAACTGAGTTTCAACCTACTCTGTGGAGTATGGCGTTGTCTATTTATCGGGGTGCAATCGACACGTATTTAAGCAGTAAGAAACCAAGGAAAATTGTATAAGTTGTTCTTCATGTGTAGTGGATATTAATTCAATCGTTCAGTATATGTGGAATACAAATATTTAATACTGTCCTCTTTTTCCTAAACTGAGCTCAAATAGTGAACCCCGCCCTGGAAGGCAAGTATTTTGCTTTAACTACAGGAAATAATGAATTATCGGGAAATTCTTCGAACTGTTGATATGTATTTATAAACTGCGGAGGTATAATCTTGTCAAAAATTGGACTGAACATTTCTTTGTACGAATTTCAGTTAGTTTATAAATGTCTTGCCCGCCGGTTCTTCCGGACATTTGCTCACTATCCATGCGATATATACTGGTAAATGAATCCACTAATCATAGAACAAGCTTAACATTTGTAGACTAAAATTGTATAATTAATGTATAACTCCCTTCGTTTTTAAATGTTCATTCAATACCTGCTTCTTCGTAGTGTTGATGTTTTTTGTATAGTATACCGTTCTCCTTTGTAGTTCTTTGGTCATCAATAGCTTTTTTATCTTCGTGCTATAAAAGGACAAGATGGCTTATTTGCTTTCAAGTAAATAAAATAATTTGATTGATATTGCAAGTACAAATATTTAAAACGAAATATAGATAGTAAAAAGTGGGGTAGATTCTACTCACCACAACCTGGTTCAAAGTAATATAAGATTTGTGTAAATATTGTATTAAGTCATGTAAGTAAAAGAGTCATTTTATTCACAGTGAAAATTTGTTCGTGTAAATTTTCGTGCTAACAAATATCAGTGTGAGTGCGAAGCTATAAATCGATTCGTGTAACGATTGTGTTAATCCATGTGAGTAATACAGCCGATTTTGGAGCAATTTTTCCCGCAAAAATTTTCGTGGCTACAATCAGCTGCGTGTGATTGTAGAGTATTAAATAAATTCATGTAAAAATTGCAAAATTGTTAACCTATGTGGATAACAAAGTCGTATTTAAAGCCAAAATTTACATTTTCGTGTTTAAGAACAATTTAGCGTGAATGGAAGGTGGTATAGAAGGTAGTATAGAAGGTAGTATAGAAGGTAGTATAGAGATGCATGTTAGTAAAGGAACCGTTGTTCTCCTTTGAATAGAATTTTTTTTTGCATTGAAAGATTTAAAATATGTGACATTTTTGCATGTTATTTCTTGTGGACTTATATCCAACCAAACCAAGTAGTTTGTTCTTTGCAGTACATATATTTAGCAGGGTTTTTGTTTATTTTCATAAGTGACCACAGTTTTTTGTTATTGTTGTTTCCTGCACAAAAAAGATACTATCTGGCTGATATTGACGTGATTGCATTGATCTAATTTGTACTTAAGTCAGAAATCGAACAACTAATTGATTTTCTTTAAGGTTTAACCCCAGTATGCGCGATAGGTAATAATTAGTTTGCATGTACCAACTACCATGCATACAAGTTAGCTAACGTAAGGAATAAAAATATTTATTTAGCTTTGTATATGCGAGTCTACATATATATATATATATATATATATATATATATATATTGCTAGCAACTAATACAATCATTATTTCCTTTTGCTTTCATTTGTAATATACTTCTTAGCAATTTTTTTACCCTACCCCTAGCCCCCGTTGATTTATTCAACCGAAATTTAAGTTTCCATAATTTCTAGTTGTAATTGTTTGTTTTCATTATTTGGCATGTATTTTATTTTGTAGTTCGATATTCCAGTTTCAATTTTATTCGTTTTGGTGATACTTCGTAACAGATATTGTTTTGCACATTAATTTTTTTGGCACTTTTTATCAGTTGTTGTGTATATTTAATAGATTTGTTTTCGTTGAATATTACCTATATAGATTTTAGGGATTTATTGCATGGATTAGAGTAGGCTTTGTTTTTTATAGTTGGTCCAGGAATGTACATTTCTTCAAACTACAGTTTCTTTAAACACCTTTCACTGGAAACAGGTGTATTTTATGATCGTCAGTGAAATGCTTATAACACACTTTTTTCTAAGATGAGTATATATTTTATTGAGGCTCTGCAGTGTTGGAAAATTTTGTATTTCAAACCAATTATATTGCCAAGTTTACGTCATCAATGTTATTGACAAAAGACAAGGTATGCAGACTTACCATACTGAAACTCAGATGAACCCGGCCCCTCAGTCGATTAGACTATTCGAAAACGAGTTGAAAGAGCAGCTGCGAGAACGCTTATTTCTTATTCATTTAAAATCAAAGGACAAAAAAAGATTTCACTAATATGTTTGAATTTAACTTGGCCTGCGGTTTTTTTCTTAATTAATTCTTGAATTTTGGCAGATTCGACCCTCCATAACTCCGTGAAACATATTCTTATTTTGAAAAACTTTGTGTTATTGCAGATTAAGGATATTGTTAGGCTATAAATAAAAATGGTATGAAAATGGTATTGTCTAGACTATAACTTTTATGTTTGCACCCAATGATGGCGGAAAGAGGTAAGGTGAAGGGTAAAAGAGGTTTGTGTACAGTTCCATGATGTGTGAACAAACTGGTTTTTGCTCTCTGCTTTTGCTGGAAAAGCAGAGATGAAATAACGCGCTCTGTGTTTGTAGTTTGATAGTTACCGTGACCTTAAACATACTTGATGATAGTGATGATAATGATTGTGAAAATGATGGGGACGTNTGCAGATTAAGGATATTGTTAGGCTATAAATAAAAATGGTATGAAAATGGTATTGTCTAGACTATAACTTTTATGTTTGCACCCAATGATGGCGGAAAGAGGTAAGGTGAAGGGTAAAAGAGGTTTGTGTACAGTTCCATGATGTGTGAACAAACTGGTTTTTGCTCTCTGCTTTTGCTGGAAAAGCAGAGATGAAATAACGCGCTCTGTGTTTGTAGTTTGATAGTTACCGTGACCTTAAACATACTTGATGATAGTGATGATAATGATTGTGAAAATGATGGGGACGTTAGCTGTAATAATGATTATAATGACGATGATGATGGTAGTGATATTAATATTGGAACTGATGATGGCTTGGATAATGACGACGATAATATTAATTTGATGATGATTATGACGATGGTGTTGGCTTTATGTTTATTTCATAGTACTTCTACCTCAAATGTATCTTTTCCCTGTTAATTTTTGTTGGTGTTTCTTGCATTTACCATGTCATCTCATGGCTTCCCATCATAGCGGTTTGACAAAGAATTATCAGCAGAGTATTTTAGGGATGAATAGAGGTTGTGATCGAAAAACGCATTAGAATTACAACATTAAAAGTGAATATGACAGGAGTTTTATACAGTTGATGAAATATATTTAATTAAAGTCAAATTTTGTTTTATTTGTGGAGGATAGTGACGTGAGTGAGAAAACTAATCATTTTGGATTTATGCTAATACAATTTAAAGGTTTTTTTGGAATTTTTACACGTTTTCACATAAAATTGCACATTTGTATTTTTTAGGTTTTCTGCTTATTCTTTTTAGTTATTTATTTATTTATTTATTTATTTATTTATATATATATCAGTTGTGAGCTATTTAGTATAATTTGTATTGTTTGTCATTTTATTCTGGTATTTGCACTTGTATGCTTTTATGTAAACAATAAAATGTCGGTAAACCGTCAGTCTGTGTTCAGTTTTTGTAGTCTTATCTGTTTGTTATTGTTATAATGAATATTTCATTGTTTTTTGTTGTGTTGCTATGACTAATGTTAGAAGCGTGAAAGGGATGCGTGTTGTGATTTTGTCGTTATGATATTATGAGTCGTACAGAACTTTGCCTATCAGTGCCTGAGTCGTAGATAGTCAGTTTTCCTTGTGTTCCCAGTTCGACCGTTCCCACTACCCTGGTACTACTGCCCCCAACTTGTTTCAGTGTTGAAATTGACATGCTCTTTAGATGTGTGTACCTTAACAAATATTATAATATGGTAAACAAGTAAACCATTGTACTGGTGACTTATAGTTTTGCTGAAATGAAAGCTCACAAGAAAAAATACTGGGAATAAGACAGGCGCGATGGCTTCGATTGAACCCTTTTATTGGATATTTCACTCATAAACTTTGCACCCAGTTTATTGTTATTGTATATTGTTTTGGGTGTGGGGGTTTTTTTCATATGCACCTCATTTACAAAAAGTCTTGTGTACTTGAACTCTGTTTTTAGATTTGTTCTAGAAAACAGTGTCACAACTATTTGCGCATGATGTGTCCGTGTGGTCGCACTCTTTAAACGAAAAGCAGACGCTTGGATCTTTTTTAAAGTAAATTGGTATAGTTGCGGGAAGCGCCATGTGCAAATAGATCTGCGCGGGTGGTATTTAAGCGCGTTTCGAAAATATCTTGAAATTAGTTTTGGCTCGCAGTAAGAAGTATTTATATAATTTGTGTAATTGCACTTGTTGAACAAAAAGACACGGATTCATTGTTGTCGGCAATGCATGGTGCCTTGCCACATCAGGCCTATTTTCACGTTTACCGACTTTGAATCCTGTATTCTACATTCTGGTGAACATTTATGTCAGAGTTTTGGGAACTTAGGCTGTCGTTTTCTTTATTGTTAGATGACTGGGATTTTATTTGTAATATGCGTGTATATTGTATAAATTCTTACACTAAATAAATGAAATATTGGGAATTTTTTACCCCCGTCTCTAGTGTAATCTTGTACTGCAATCCCATTAAATGATCAAAACCTCAGCAAGTGCACACTACGTCGTTATTGAATATGTTACTATATAAATAATACCTTTAAAATGGGACTGTGATTTGTACCTTTAAGACTGCACGAGAAGTGTTCAAATACGTAGTAGTATTGGACGATGAAGACTAAGTACATTTCAATCCAAAAAAAGCTTGTTATTTTGGTGGTGTTTTTATCAGACTTCTATATTTCATTGAGACAGTTCTTTTCTATTTTTTTTTTATTTAATGCTTTGCCAGATAGATTTTTGTAATTAAAGTCAACAAAGATTCGTCTTGGTTTGAGTGCTTGAAAATTCGAGGTTTTTCCCTTCCATTTTATGTGGCTACATTTTTGCTTTTAAAGTGAATTGGAGTTTATTGATGGCAGAACTTGGGACTTTCTTAGCGCAATGACTGCCCAGACATGTGTCATGTAACATGTTAACCTTATGGAGCCCCATCAGCCATAATTATATTTAATTAACTTTGGGATTTATCTTTACCCATTACCAACTGCTGTCAGTGACCTGTGTGTGCCAAACGCCATCTTTTGGCTCAGTTTGATATCAACGTCTACTTATCTTGATGGGGTGAAGGGGTCTTCTGTTTATCTGTTTTTATGATCTCTCCTTTTGTCAACGTATCCCAATGTTTTTGCCATCTGTACGATAACTACAGATACTACGTATCTTGGGCTTTAATTTTCACTTTGAAGCGTTATTTTTAATGCTGTATTAGTATTTGGTAGATGTCATTTTCTTGTTTATTGCTCATAAAATATGTACGTCCATGAGGATTAATTATAGACAAAGCAGCCAATACCCTTACTTTAAGTCACCTAGTGTACTATTTTCTGTAAAGGATGACGGTCATTATTGCAATATGTTAAATTCGATAAGACCTGGTCCAAGGACAAATACTCATATCAATTTGTTTTTTGCTTGTATTAAGAATTCCCATGGAAGATTTGTCAGAATATGTTCAATAGTTATATTTTCCGTTAAATGTGGTTTTGCCAAGCTGGCAGAATGGGTATGTTTGATCTTGTGGATCGGTTCGAATTATCTTAAACAGTTTATCCATTATAGATGGACATTATATCTTACTAAGATCTTAGCGTTAATTAAAGTATTGGAATCTTTAATACTTTTAAGAATTGTAAATCGGACCGTTGGCATGTACAGTTAGTACCATTAAGCTGGGAGGTTTAATTGCAAAGACGTCACCCCTTCTTGATTATCAGGGAGCGTGGTAAAAGCACTTTTTACATGAAACAATTAGTCAAGCTCTTATACAACCATATTACTTACATTTTTTAAACAAATCTCTTAGACCTCTCTAAAAGTGGATGTGATTACACATAACTTTTATTTTTTCGTAAACCTGGTACTGTATCAGATGCTTCTAATCACAAGTGAAGGGCCAGTTACGCAGAGAACCTCTGTCAGCACTAGGGCACATGTAGTATTTAGATTTATTGCAGATTAAATGACAGTGATTCGTTAGTGATTTGTAGGAGAGGATTGACGTGATGAAAGAAATATCAACCAAGGGACTTTTTGAGAGACACCCAAAAAGGATGCGTAACCCTGTTTTATGAATATACACGTTCCCAGAATACTTGATTTTGTACAAGGTGAGACTAAAACACATAGTAGTAAATTTCCTTGAACGTTTCATGAAAATACCCTTGCAAAAAACCGAAAAGGCTTACATACTCGACATTGTTCTGTCGCATCAAACTTTCAAAGCGCTGCGCATTTTTGTCTTTCAGTTAGTTGTTTGAGGAAAAGCAAAGCCTGCCTTTATTGTGTCAGACACACACGCAGACACACACACACACACACACACACACACACACACACACACACACACATATGTATTGAAACAAATTTACCCGTTCCAACCATAATCACTTTTTCATACTGTTACTGAGTACCATCTTGTGTACAGTGCAATAGCTCCACCAACTGCTGTCGTCAGCATATCACAGTTTTGAAGTTAATTTGACATACCCAACGAATACCTTCTAAAATCCACTTTCGATCCACTTATGTCTTTTTGTAAATTGCGTATTGTCCAATACTATAGTACACCGGGCTTTACTGTCCAATAAATATTATGATGTGGTATTTTTAACCTTNTGTGTCAGACACACACGCACACACACACACACACACACACACACACACACACACACACACACACACACATGTATTGAAACAAATTTACCCGTTCCAACCATAATCACTTTTTCATACTGTTACTGAGTACCATCTTGTGTACAGTGCAATAGCTCCACCAACTGCTGTCGTCAGCATATCACAGTTTTGAAGTTAATTTGACATACCCAACGAATACCTTCTAAAATTTGTAAATTGCGTATTGTCCAATACTATAGTACACCGGGCTTTACTGTCCAATAAATATTATGATGTGGTATTTTTAACCTTACCATAACCACACATTGTTTACTTGTACTACATGGTACTTGTGCTTATTAAGCAAGTCTAAAAGTATTTAGTTATGTTTAAACCCCTCGTCAGGTAATATGAATTTTTTTTGTAATTTCTGACAAATACTATAGTGACGTTAACCTTAACTTTCCCTGAATTCGAACGGCATTCCTAAACCCTGTAGTGACGCGTTTCTACACCCCATCGGAACCAGGCCCGAATAATACCTACATTAATATCCTGAACCGCTTCGGCCACTCGGAAATGAAAACCATGAAGGTCAAATGCTTTTTAACACCTCAACACCTACTAAGGGCAGTCTTTATTAATATCATACAGTACGTTAACGTTTGCTTCATCATGAAAGGTACCAGGCAGAAAATATTTGAAAAAAAATATTCATAATTTACATTTTTTGTAACTACCTTTACTATGTTGTATATAAGATTTAAGTACGAAGTTTGCCTTTTCGTGTTTTGATGCATCACGGACACTCTGATTAGATTTTTTATATTTGCAATTCGTGGGAATTATAAAATGCCAATTTCCTAAGGGAAGAGCAACCTACCTTTAAGGGGTATAGTCTTGTGCCTATGCAAAAGATGAGAAATGATGTTATGTTTATTTACTTTACCATTGACTACTCTAGTTGTTAATTAAGATTTTGAATAGCGTGGTTATTCGCGAGTGCACTGTCATACACACCGAAAAGCTAATACATAGCCCTCGCAAGTAATGTATTTATTTGGCTAGAATGTTAAAATGCTTTATAGATTAAGCTTAACGGTAGGTACATACTACCGTTAGCTGAGGTGGCCCTTTGTCACCAGTAAGTTGAATTGAAGAGTAAAATGCTATTTGTAAATGCCCAGATGCCCTTTTGGTGTGGAAACCCCTTTGATGACATTTTTCTGGGAGAAGGGGGGCTTTAAATTATTAAATGCACGTGAATACCGTTAAGGCTCCCTCTTCAACCTCGCATTGGTAATCAAAGTAAGACCCTTTCATAGTTCCCTTAGATTTATTTGCCGAAAGTAGTATGTTAATAATAACCCTTGACGTTAGACTTTATCAGTTCTTTTCATTCTGTCCCTCTGATATGTCGGATATTCCAAAAGTTTAACCTGATTCCGTCGCACATCGCGTTCCTACCCCATAACAGCTGAATTCTTTCTGGTTGGACAAATGGTCCTGTGCATGGTGTGTGGTGAGCACTGTATTGTTATATGGTGTGCCCATTGCGTTTTTTTTAAAGAAAATTAAAGTATTAGTTATATATGTTAATATGTAACAGGTTTATTCAGTTTTTTTAATTGGCTTAACAAAACGGCTGTTATACATTATGTATACATACGTGGTGGCTACGGTGGCCGTTTTGTTTATTTTTTATACATTTTTCATCAAGGATGACTATATACAATTTTATTTTGATTTGCAAAATTTAAAAGATCGAATCGTAAGATTTACAGTGTGACTTTAGAAAGGTAAAATTAGATTTGTATTCGTTTCAATTTTCAACAATTTAAATTTCCTGTACTAGGAAGAGTGTTTTTATTTTAATGCATGGCTTGCACATGCTTTATGTACCCAGGCGTAACGCTTCAGGCAATATCCATTAAACACTAGTACTCCCTAAATGCAGAATACCAGTATAGGTTTTCAAGTCTTTCTATATTAAGTTGAAAACAGTTATATTGGCCTTGTAGGCTCCTTCCTAGTAATCCGAGTAATATCAACACCCCTAATTAATAATAGGAAAATAATGGAATAAAGAGTGGAATAATATGACCACCTTTATCCGCCCTCGACGATGTATTTGCGGACAGTAACCCCCTACACTTGACCTTTGAACTCGAGGTTCATTAAGTGTTGAAAATAAAAAATATGCCTTAACCACTAGGAATGTAAGTAAACAATACTCATTTTAACATATTTCAACTGAACACCTGAGGCATAAGTAGGCACCGCTACAGCGTGGAGTTATGTAGTACCCATAACGTCATCCTTAGCTACGGTACTAGCATACCTACTTCAATGTCTAATCCTTGCCAGTTTTGAGAATATTTTGGTCTATTGATTATTTGTTTTGAATTGAGCATCAGATGAAAACGAAATAGGCTATTATCTCTTTCTCTCTACATTCCATTTTTATCCCCTAGTTTCTATTAATGACTTTCACCCTGCTTTGAATTTTTTCTCATCCAAAACCCAGTATTTAGACGACTGAAAAACAAAAAAGCAATCGGTATCATTTCTTTTTGTATGGAAATTGATCCTGTTTGCATCATGAAACAATGCTGGAACATACTGCGAATACTTTGACTAGGAAATCAAGGATAAAGAAGATAGGATGTGCCTCTTCTCTTACCCCAACCCCCAAACTGGTTCCTATTGATACTTGCGTTTTTAACTTTAGGTCTCTACGCCACATGGCACATTAGCCCATGACAGTTCCTTTGTCTCCTGTCACTGTTTTGACCTTATTTCATGTCCAAAAGCTGCTTCTTCTCCCACCGCAGTTCATCTTCACGTTATATCAGTCTCCCTCATTGCCTCTTTTCCGGCGCCCAGCTCAAGGCCCTTTCAGTTTTTTCAGTGTTGATCGCAGCACATCCTCTCTCCAACTCAACCTTCTACAAAGTTAATCATTTATCTTTGCAACGCTTCCATGGCTCCTTTTTTCTTCACCGACAAGTACAATCGTCTGCTGCTAATATCTATAACTTGTAATTGTCCATCGCTCACGAACTTTCTGCTGTCGGCCTTTTTTGAAACGCCGATCTTTCATACTAACTTTCCAGTTGAACACAAGTACATTACCATCAAGGCATGCGGGAGTTGTACTTTAGGACCTACAGTACGTCCCTTTGTGACAATGAGACTACGAGCAAGCTTGCCTCACAGAAGCTCTGCTTTACCTCACTCAGACAGTATGGCTATGCTCACAGAACAAATCTTTTACTCGAATTATGGTATTCAGGAAAATTTAATCCCACATGGAAATCCAGGAAATTAGACAAGATTAGTTACGGCGTGATCGTCGGGCTGTTGTTGTTGTTACCGGTCCAATTCAAAACCATTTACCCGGCTATGAAATTGATACCATCCATCGTAAACGTCCCCACAAACCAATCCGGTTAGCACTCTGTGTCGTCAGTAAATTAATACTGGTCGCATTAAGAATGAGGCTAACTCGTCCATACGATTTAGTAACTTGGGTGGCCAGAACAGGAAACTCGGTTATTTATGTGATTAGTTATCTATCGGTAACAGACCTGTTGTTGGTTTGGTGGAAAAGCAGTTACATTTAATTGGAATATGACCCAGGGTCAGGACGTTATCTTGACAGGTGAACAGGGTATTGCCTATAAGTGTTAAGACCCTCGCCTTCTTCTATATGTATTTCTACCTCGAAGAGTTTAGAGAGTACCCAATCCAAATTTGACTTTGTTAAATTGAGTGGCATTCGGAAATTGATAGGATTGTGCCCTATCTTGTGTAATTTAGATTCTAGTTTGTTGTTGCATTCTGGTAACAGTTATTGCTGTTCGAAACTCGGTTTTTATTCTTTGTTTGAATCGCTCTTGCTCTATTCGCAGACCAAATGCTATCAGATGAAAAGAGCTTTGGCCTTAATTTTTTAAAGACCACCGGCACCCACGTATTTATGTTTATTGCGCCTTGCGGTCCTTGTTGATGTTGTTGGCTTCACTCGTGTGTCTAGCTGGAAACACGTGTAGTGCTTGCTCCCTTTTTGAATACCCACTACTCTTGTCATTGGCTCTGGTGTACCCGACGTTGTATTGTACTCAGTAATATGCCTTTCAAAAATCCTTTTTCTACCTAACCCTGCCCTTCAATTAACACGAAAATAATTTTAAGAACTCAACTCGGGTTGGGATTTGTTAAACCTTTAAACAAAAATGAATAAAGAATTCATCAGGAGCATCTTGAAATTATTTGAAATTCTAGCACAAGTAACGATAGATTGTAGCAAAATTACTGTCTTCACAGTGGCACAGAATATTGTGGAATTAAAAGAGGCAAGTTCATCAGAAGACTTTCGAAATAATAAAAAAGAGAAGGTTAAATTGATATGAGAAGTGTTGCAGGGTTAAAGGAAATGGGGGAAAATTGAATTTGCGAGTCACGTCAAAATAAGTGTCGGGATAATACAGATAACAAGGACGTGCACTTTTCCACCATATACCATAACTACTCCATACAAGAACGAATTGTGGATTGGCAAAGTTTACCTCGGGTGTGTTCTCCGATTACATAGGGGAACAATTTGGGGGGACTCTCATGTTTTCTTTAAAAATAAAAGTGTTTCTGAACCAATTTTTCGTGCTGAATCCAAAAATGATATCCATTTGTTCCCATCACGTCTAGTTTTTTCTGCCCATGCTACACCTAGTTTTCGTCAAAAATTCGGAATCCTGATGATGTCATCAGACGATCGGTGACATCATCATATTTATTGGCCATTGGAATTTGGCGATCTTGGCCAAAATATTTAAATCACAGAATGAACCAAATTTTTGTACAGAATGGCCCTGAAATGAATCTGATCACTTTTTAAATGCATTTTTCAATGAATGATGAAAAAGAATGATGCCATCGATTTCACAGTCAAAAAAATCACATGTTGGCCGAATGCAAACTTTGACCAAAAGTCCAGTGACAAAACGGCCATAAACTTGGACTGGGTCATCACATACGCTTGAAAATTGCAGTAAAACTGTAAAAATATGCCTCGATAAAAGTCAAAAAGCTTTGAGTTCACAGCTGGTTCCATTTGGAAAATATTCGGGAGAAAACCGAGACGGTGGCGCCAACCACCATACGAAATAGGGTTGAGTAAAAAAAAAGGAATCCTATTCCGCAAAAACTAGACGTGGTGGGAACAAATGGATATCANGTCATCACATACGCTGTAAAATTTGAGTAAAACTGTAAAAATATGCCTCGATAAAAGTCAAAAAGCTTTGAGTTCACAGCTGGTTCCATTTGGAAAATATTCGGGAGAAAACCGAGACGGTGGCGCCAACCACCATACGAAATAGGGTTGAGTAAAAAAAAAGGAATCCTATTCCGCAAAAACTAGACGTGGTGGGAACAAATGGATATCATTTTTGGATTCAGCACGAAAAATTGGTCCAGAAACACTTATTTTTAAAGAAAACATGAGAGTCCCAAAAAATTGTTGCCCTGTATTATATTACTCTAATTGAATAGAATTTTCTAGAGGTAATTTTTAGTACCTGTAAAGTTCATGAATATAAATAGCGCACCAATTACGGAGTGTAGACCAAGAACTAAAAAATATAGTGTAAGGAAACAATGGAGAATACTGGGGTTCAGTGCCAGAATCAAATTTCTTGTTTTCGGCTAATTTTACAGGAGAACGTTTTAAAAGTTTAAATCCCAACAGAAAACAACCAGTGGAGTAGAAGACAACTGTGAAAGTTAGGTAGTAGATTCTTAGAAGTCTGCTCAACACACAGAGTAAGTGAGACTGTAACTAGCATAAATAGCTTTTGTTTTCAGTGTATTTTAAAACAAGGTTGAGATACTTGTTTTTGCCAAGTCTTCAGAAATGTGGCAGTGGAGCACAGAGGCCAGCCAAAATCTTCAGTAACCAGATACTGGCGCTGCGCGGCACCGGCCAACACAACTCCATTTGATAAGGCATAAGATGGTACCTCGCAATACGGCTTCACGGGTCTTGAATATAAGCAGGCTGTGTTCTTCCAGTGGAAACCGGAAACCCTGTAACACTACCTACTTTGTTCTGGGCGCAGACTGTTGCAACAAGTATACTTTGAAATACCCTCCCCAAAATATCGCACATTGCTGCACGCGTTTCTAGCTATTCATTTGTTGGAGAAGTTTAATGCTTTGAAAGCAGATAAAACACCTAACACAGTACAACACATCACTACAAAGTGCAGGGCACTTGTGTATTGCTGAATCCAAGGACGATATTTGAAGAAG
The DNA here is from genome assembly GCA_003991215.1 of Morbakka virulenta. Lineage (NCBI taxonomy): Eukaryota > Metazoa > Cnidaria > Cubozoa > Carybdeida > Carukiidae > Morbakka > Morbakka virulenta. The sequence goes on from RDPX01000160.1 coordinate 211,783, forward strand.
TGCTTCAACAGCACTCAATGATGAAAATAAGTGAATAAACCGATAGTATTGTACACTAGATTATACAAGACACATTATAGAAATCCAACACACTGAGACGATCATGCACGTGTTGATGCGGCTGAAATTGCAACAAACAGCAAACACGCTACACCAAAGAAAATATGTCTGTAAACTGACTTACCAATTTAGGAGACAGTGCAGTCCATCGAATTAGAGTTCCAAGAAGTTAGCACATAAATCGTCAGAAACAGAATAAAAACGAGTGCAGTCAATCCAATCGAGATCGCATTGTTCCAAAGAGGTAGCATATAAAATCACTGTGTACAGTACAAATCCACGAACATTGGAGATAAAGTGTAGTTATTCCAGGCGGAATCCTAGTGTTCAAAGCCCCACAAAAAGTAACTATGTACATCACAAATCCACAGAAACGTTCATGTCCCACCAGTAAGGTTCATAACACCGGAGAACAATTTGTCAGTAACTTCTGAAGGAGGTAATGGCGCTGTTTTCAAATCTAAAATTAGTTTTTCTCTACAAGCTCTAGTTTGCATACAATTTGAGGTTAATGAAATTGTGATGTTCTGAAGCATGCTAATCTAACTTTGGGATAGAAACTTATGTTTTCTAAGAAATGCTATCAGAAAATATGGCACAAACAACAATAATGTAATATTCTCTATAATCACATTTTAATGTTGTTTCTTTTGCCTTAATAAATATACATAAATGACTTTAATCCCGTTTTAAGATTCAAGTGGATACAAAAATTGTGGCTGATATTGCAATTTCATATAATAACGAAAAATAAATAATATCAAATTGCATAAAATATGTAGCTTGCAGACAAAGACCGACTTCAGATTTGAAATCTACACACTCGAATTGACTTTTAAAAAAAATTTTTTATTGCAACAATACGAGTGTTCCCCAGTGTAATTAATCCAATAGGAATATCCAATTATGCAGTAGTGTTAAATGTCTTTGTTATACATAACATCGCACAAAGGACACTGACAAATCTAATCAGTGCCCTCGTCGGATTCGTTGGCGTCTTGCTCAACCAGTGTGTCCTTGGCAGTGGCAGAGAAAGGTGGGTCCTTGTAAAAGGCATGATAGCGTGTGGGGATTATGTCGGACTCACAGAGAGACAGAAGGTTGTGTACACCTCCTAATATATGAAAAGATCGTGTCGTCAATGCCTTTACTGAATTAAATGGCCTTGATGTTCAGCCATTCAAGTTTGTCTCCGTTCGTGTCCTTGGTGCTCCTGACACGGGCGTTAATGACCTTCTTGAAATCCAGAACATCCTTCCACTTGATGGGTGGAGGAGGTAGGGATTGTGACGCCGGGCTTGTTTGATGACCATATCCCACCCATAAGGCTCGTAGATGGGGACGTTCTTTTTGACAAAGGTGATGGCAAAATGTATACTATCACATTCCATGTGAGCATGTCGTACCTCAAGATGCTTGTGGTTAATTCTGTCAATATTGGGCTGGTGTTGACCACATGCATAAAGCATATTGCCAGGTATTACTTTCTATTCTGGCCTACATAACAGTCAGAAAAAGATGATGACTTCCTTAACGTGTTTTGGAAGAACAGAAATGTACATTAACATGCAAATGGTAATCTCTCACGCTCCACGCTTGGCCTCACTTTCATCCCACAGGTAGCACACAGCACATTGTCTGACAAGCTGTAAGTGGTAAAATTGTATACAGACAACTTCCGTTTATATTACAGTTGGCTCGTGGCACCATAGGGTGCCATGAGCCAACTGTATGTAGGTAAAACTTCTTGCATGTCCACTGTGATTATGAGCAGATTATTGTCCGTGGCGCTCTGTTTATCCTTTTCTTTTTCCTGGCGCACATCTTTCTTCTTTTGGATCTCATGATACAACTTTTCATTGTCGTCCGTAAGTGTGCCGAGCTTTGATTTGGTTGCGTGGGTGGTACATTTTGAACACTGGTCCTTTTTGGGACGTGGAAGGATTAATGGAAATGTTCATTGAAGATTGCCCGGTATCAGTTTGCACTAACACACGCAAGGCCTTTTGATTCACATTCTTCTTTGTAGAGTTAATACATCTTTTGGATGTTCAGGTCAGGTACTTTCTTTGGGTGTCTTTCGTGGTTTAGTGACTTGGCACCTTGTTTGTGAAATAACGGCTTCTGGGAGGTGTGTTGAAATGGCCATGCTTTCTAGGTTTCTCTACTTCAGTAGGGTCCACCTGAAGATTCACTCCACATGGAGACCTTGGTGTTCGGGCCTCAGTGTCCAGATGACTTAGTGGTGACTGCGGTTGAATCGGAGTTGAGGCATCTGTGTCATGACCAGAAATTGGTGATTGATTTTCACAGGCCTGCCTGACCAGTCTGCAAGCGCCCTTGGTAGAAAGTCTGCAGCTCCATTGTTGCAAATGCCTGGACCCCAAAGTTTCTTGATATCATCCAAAGTAGTGTCTTCGTTCGACAGGAACTCAATGTAGTCAAACATGTTTTGCTTGAGATAATCACATAAGGGCAGTCTCAGTGTAGAAGCATCAGTGTCGGGAAGATGATACGCAGCTGACACGAAAAAATAATTTCCAGCCGACAGCACACTAGTTTTGAAATATCCATTTGTTGTAAGAATGTTGTTCAGTTTGCTCTGATGTTCAGCAAACTGACGTTCTTACCTGTGCACAGCTGAAGCACTGGCAGCTATTACTGATTCCAACTCAGCATCTGCTTCACAGTGTGCGATTCGACTGCGTAGGATTCGACTGCGCGGAACTCGACCACGTGGGATTCGACTGCACGGGCTTTTCTTGGTCTTGCATTATTGCAGGGACTCATCGTTATCAGATGACACTTCTTGCAAGTCTGGATCATTGTCACTAGCAACAGTCTGCCTCTGGTACAATCAAGTTGATGAGTGGCTCGTCATCAGTGTTAACGTCAGTCATCCTATGGACACACATGCATAACAGTGTCAGCAACAATATCAACAGCCGAAGCGATGGGGATGAGTTTAGTTTAAGACTGAATTTAGTGTAAGCAGCAAACTGGTCATACAATCGGCTTTTCGAAATGTCAAAAATCTTTCATTTTCAATTTGATCTAGTTTGAGCCCAGTGTCAAGAATCACAACCACACTGATACTTCTCTGATAGATGCCCAAAGCATGAACATACCCAACCTCTAGAATTTGTGAAAGCAGTAGTAGTAGCAGCTAGAGGCGCAAGGAGCATGGGATGCTCAGTCCAAGCCATGGTTGTGACTGGGACAGACTAACCTCCGGGTGAAAGGCGAAATGAAGTAGCTTGTCTGTGACCCACTCTACGGCCAAGCCAACCTCACCTCCACATGGTGTGCCCTGGATAGGAAGTCTCGCGACTTCTGAACTAAAAAGGCTCTGGCTAGGGGGTAACAGCCTGAATTTCTTTTACCCGAGGATGAGCTCCCCGTTAGGTGCAGGGTGCAGGGCCCACCGGCGTGTGGACAAGTCCCGACGCTCACCAAATTGCTCACCCAGGAATGGGTTAAAAATCCCTCACTGCCTTGTGAGTAAGTATTGGATTACCAAAGGCTAGGCACACCGCCGATAACTGTGGTTGGCGTCTGCAAGGGCATGCGGCTGTAGAAAATCCTGCCAAATTCCAAACATGCGGATCACAAATCAAAAATTCATACCGGATTGGTCGAGGCCCGGGTTAACAACGACCGCCAGCACCACTGACCAGCAGGGTGGTACCGGAAACTATGCTACTGCGGAAAAACGAAAGAAAAGAGTGAAAAGAAGAGGAGGCAAAAAGAGGAAGGAAAAGTGCAAGAAGAAGAAGACCAGGCAGATGACCTTGAGAATAGGTACATTGAATGTGGGAACAATGAATGGAAAAGGAAGAGAAATTGTAGACCTGATGGAAAGAAGACGGATTGACATACTATGCGTCCAGGAAACAAGATGGAAAGGGAGTAAGTCCAGGCAACTTGGAAATGGATACAAGCTAGTATACCATGGAACAGACAACAAAAGAAATGGTGTAGGAATTGTGCTGAAACCCTGTTATGCAGATAGTGTTTTGGGAGTGGAGAGAATATCTGACAGAGTGATGAGCCTGAAAGTAGATATGGACGGGACACTACTGAATGTGGTTTGTGGGTACGGACCACAGGTGGGATGTTCACAGGAGGAGAAAGACAAGTTTTGGAGGGACTTGGACACCATATTCATGGGGATACCTAGAAGAGAGAGAAGTGTGATTGGAGCTGATTTTAATGGGCATGTGGGAGAAGGGAACAGAGGAGATGAGGAGGTGATGGGACGACATGGTTTTGGAAGGAGAAATGAAGAGGGCCAAGAGATAGTAGACTTTGCTAAGAGGGTAGAGATGGCAGTGCTAAACACTTACTTCAAGAAAAAAGAGGACCAAAGAATCACCTATAAAAGTGGTGGAAGGAGTAGTCAAGTGGACTACCTAGGCTACAGAAGAAGGCAATTGAACGAAGTTACTGACTGCTTTGTACTTGGAGGAGAGTGTGTTGCTGCACAACATAAAGTGGTAATATGCAAGCTTATAATTAAAACCAAGAGGAAAAGTAAAAGACAAGTTGAACCAAGAATAAAGTGGTGGAAGCTGAGAAAAGCTGAGTGTCGGAGGAAGTTCAATCGTGAGTTACAAGAAGAACTACGTTCAGTCACGGATGTGCTTGAAAATTGGTCTGAACTTACTGAAAAAATCCGAGAAGCAGCCAAGTCAGTCCTGGGGGTAACATCAAGTGGCAGTAGACCAGACAAGGAAACATGGTGGTGGAATGATGCAGTACAAGAGAGTATCCAAAGCAAGAAGGAAGCAAAGAAGGCATTTGACAGATCAGGTCAGGAGGAGGATAGAATGGAATATGTGACCAGAAGACAGCAAGCAAAACGAGAGGTAGCCAAAGCGAAGGAAGAAGCGTACAACGATCTTTATGACAGACTGCACACAAAGGAAGGAGAAAAAGATTTATTCCGAATTGCGAAGCAAAGGGACAAGGCATCAAAGGACATCCAACATGTTAGAGTTATCAAGGATGCAGATGGAAGGCTATTAGCAGATGAAAATGAGGTGTTAGAAAGATGGAAAAGTTACTTTGAAGGTCTCATGAACACCGAAAACCCCAGAGAAGTCAGAACGGAAGAAGCTCAGAGAGTTGAACGTGAAGTTAGAGGAATTGACAAAGGTGAAGTCAGGAAGGCATTGAGGAAAATGAAAAATGGAAAGGCTGTAGGTCCAGACAATATACCTATTGAAGCATGGAAGTGTTTAGGTGACGTAGGCCTAGAGGTGCTCACAATGCTCTTCAATAAGATCTTAGAGCTCGAAGAAATGGCAGTCGAATGGAGGAGGGGTGTGTTGATCCCTGTGTATAAGAACAAAGGAGATGCGCAAGAGTGTGGCAACTACAGAGGCATCAAGTTAATTTGTCACACCATGAAGTTGTGGGAAAGAGTCTTGGATGCAAAAATCAGAGAAGAGGTGGAGACCAGTCAGGTACAGTACAGCTTCATGCCAGGAAAGTGCGCAACAGACGCGCTATTCGCTCTGCGCATTTTGATGGAAAAACACCGAGAAGGACAAAAGGAATTACATTGTGTCTTTGTAGATTTAGAAAAAGCTTATGACAGGGTACCAAGGGAAGAATTATTGCATTGCATGAGAACATCCAGAGTAGCAGACAAATATGTAAGACTAGCGAAAGATATGTACAAGGACAGCGAGTCTGCCATCAGAAGTGCAGCAGGAATAATTGATTGGTTTCAAGTCAAGGTTGGACTCCATCAGGGTTCAGCGCTGAGCCCCTTCCTATTTGCCATAGTCATGGATCGACTCACTGACGAAGTCAGGAAAGAAGCACCATGGACAATGATGTTTGCTGATGACATCGTGCTGTGCAGCAAGACAAGGAATGAGGCTGAAGAAGAACTGGAGAAGTGGAGAGATGCCCTAGAAAAGAGGGGAATCAAAGTAAGTATAGAAAAAACAGAATACCTTGTGCTAAATGGGAGAGAAGATGACAGAATAACCATGCAAGGATCAGATGTGACAAAGGCTAAAGACTTCAAGTACTTGGGATCCACAGTGCAGTATGATGGGGGATGTGACAGGGAAGTGAAAAAGCGAATACCGGTAGGATGAAATGGGTGGAGGAAGGTAACAAGAGTACTGTGTGACAGAAAGCTATCGCCAAAAGTGAAAGGAAGAGTATACAGGACAGTAGTGAGACCAACTTTGTTGTATGGGCTTGAGACGGTAGCAACAACAAAGAAACAGGAAGCTGAGTTGGAAGTGGCTGAATTGAGAATGTTGAGGTTGTCGCTTTGGGTCACACGCCTGGACAAAATCTGAAATGAGTACATCAGGGGAACAGCACATGTTAGAAGATTTGGATTGAAGCAAAGAGAGGCAAGACTTAGATCGTTTGGACATGACCTTCTCCTTGACATGTTGAATCATAGCAAGTTATATAATGGGGTGTTGTCAAAATTCTTCCCTCGGAAAGACACACTCTAAAGATATTCTCAACCCTAATAGCCTATTTATCAATGGTTTTATGATGATTACAAACTACTGCAAACCTAATAATCTGAGTAAATAGAAAAAAAGCCTGCGGACTAACCGACCCATTTCATTTTTAACATGTCTCCCCAAGCAACCTTTTTTTTCGAAGGCGCTTAGATGGAAAAAAAATCGAGGAAATAATTAAAACCTTTGTTCTAAAACTCACTTGAAAATTCAGTGAAAAAACTGGCAATTTTTCTGTTGCTGAGCACACAAAGATGGCTTGGTTTAAAACTGCATGTGTGAAAGCGCTTGACCAAGTAAAGATGAAGAAGGCTGCTTGGTCAAATGAAAGTGGAACTTATCCTTGAAGACATTCCAGACAATCATCTGGTCACTGTACCCGTACACCCTCTTGGGCGCAGTGGGAACAGGAAGTAGGATAGTCTTTTTATCTTGCCTTTGAACTTCTTGAGGCAAGCTTATGGTACATTCCTTGACAGGGGTTGATTACTTAGAGGGCACTGGTATGAACTTCAATATGGTAACAATTACTATATAGGCTGCAAAGATGTGAAAAAGGATGTAAAGGGGGGAAAAGAAAGGAGAGGAATTAAAACATTAGTTGCACAAGTTATATTTCATTTTACGTTCTATTTCTTTGTTGGGTTTTGTTTGGCTGAAAAGTATGAAAAGCATCGCCTTCAATTAATGAACACTAAAACCGTTACCTCACAGTAAGGCAACTGACACAAATGTAAGTTCTCAACATCAGGAGAATATGATTTTGATAATGCATGCAGAAAAATATCACAAGACGTCTGTAACACTAATTATTTTTTATATTTTTCCTGTAGAAACTTGTCATTCAAAAGGTAGCATCTTCAGATAAGCTTTTCTTTAACATACGTTCTGCTACTTAGGGGTGTTTTTTCATCGCACAAGTACATCGTTTGTCAATATCCTTGCATCTGGCTGGGATATTGACATACGATGGCAAAGTGCTGCTCTCCAAACACTGCATCTCAAGTTACTGTGTTCTGCCCCTTGCTTTGGTGGAGATCTTGTCTCTTCGGAAACAACCAGAACCCCATATTTTGTACTGCGGTGTTTTGCCTGGAGTGAGTTTTACACAAAATTCAGTACTTGATTTTGGTTAAGGCATTACCGATGCTTTTCTTTTGTGTGTTAAATATGAGCAATGGCGCTCTCCTGGAAAAAAACTTGTTAAAGAGCTCTGGTATCATGTCGCACACCAAAGAAATCAATATTAGCATACAGTATTTCCTCCAGTCAATATTTAGTCTCAAATAAACGCATCCCTTTAATAAATTCCACCCGGTAATAAAGGTTGCGCATATCAAACTGCACTAAGGATGTTCATGAATTGGGATTCATTCTATTACTATATAACAATAATTAAAACATTAATATTTTTGTTCATTTCCTCTTTTTTTTGTTCATGTATGAATTCAGAGGCGGTATGAAAGAAAAACGAAAAGGTATTCACATTTTTGGTTTGCTTGAAAAAGACCGCGCCTTTTTGTAAACGAGGCTCAAAAAATACATATGAAAGAAAAACGAAAAGGTATTCACATTTTTGGTTTGCTTGAAAAAGACCGCGCCTTTTTGTAAATAGGCGCGGTATAATATACATAGAAAACTCAATCTTAACAGGGTTTCGTGTTCTCTCTTACAGACTCAAGGTATTGAAAATACAACCTGAATATCACGCCCGCTCTTTTAAAAGACAGCCGTCTCCACTCAGTTTTGATATTGATCAGAATTTTTGGACTAAAATTTATTTTTAGATGGTACTACAAAATTTGTTTTGCTTTAAAATAAGTTCGCAATAACATCCGTTTTCACTAGACATTTATCCTTATCATAGATAAATATTGATTAAAAATGAACTCATTAGAACTAACCATAAACAGCATTTCTTGTTCTACCTTTGCTTTTAATTCCTGGTCTTTGTCTTCCATATTTTTTTACAGTCGGACGTTGCTCAACATTCAAGGAATTCCCTTGAGCACACCTAAGAAAATAGTCTAAACTCCCCAAAAGGTACACTCCTCCCAGCTTACAAAATATTTGTAATAAGCCATTCATTCAGTCCAAATACGAATTGCTCGAGTTATTCAAGATGAAAACTGAACACTTTCAGGTTTTAATGTGGATGTTTTAATGACAAGAATACCTTATCTTGCATACGTCGGTACAGTTTGATAACCAATGTTTGTTTGTTTTTGGTTGTCTGTTTGGTCTTTTGTTTTAATGTCATTTTTCCCAAGCAATCGAGGTTCAGACGGTACCCTTTACAGGAACTTTGATTTGACCGGTGACAATTTTCTTAGCCGGATTCCCTTCCTGATGCCAACCAATGTTTTTTTTCTCGGTAGAGCTCAAAGTTCTCCTAGCCCGCTCGGGGAATCGAACCCGAAACCCTTTGGTTACTGTACAACTGCATTCAGCATTAACACACAGCTCCTCTTCATTGATAACCAATGTATTAAGGTCAAATGAGGGTACACCTGTTCAAAATGAAAACTAAATACTTAAGGTTTTGATTTGGTTGACGACAAAGAAGGCGGAGTCAGCCAACATTCACTAAGAAAGAACTGATCAACCGATTAAAACTTCATTGATAGATAAAACCTCAAAACAAGGAGAAGACAGGTAATGCTGATGTTTATCTGATTCGATAATTATAATTGCCATGTTATTTTTCTTAATACTTCAAGTCGCACGTGCAAAATGTTATTACTGTGGATAAGGTAACGTGCTACGGATAAGGCAAAGTGCAGGAACAACAAATCCATTTTCACTACGTCTCTCACTGTTTACAACTGGTAAAATTCTGTCTCCATTAAAATAATATAGAAAAGTATGGATGAAGTAAAATAACTCTAATCGTAGATAATCACACTGCTGGTTATTTGCGTCAAACGTTTCAACAGCCTTGTTCATCATAGCTTCTGGTCAATTATTTCTTTTACATATCAGCTTCATTCAAACCCAATGTGACCATCCCTTTTTTGAGACCTGATATCCTCTTATAAAAGATGAAAACAACAACTGGTAGCAATTTTCCAATCTAGGATTTCTACAGCAAGATATTGCAACATTATTTTTGTGCACTTTAACCACCAAGACTTTTTAATTAGAAAGATTCGAATCTTTGATTCGAATAGGATTTGAATCAACACATGCTTTCCTCGTACGTTTTAAAAATAAATTATTGTAAAATATTCCTATGGGGAGGATCATACCAACCTGTAACCTTTTCGATATAAAGGCAACGTCTCATAATGGTGAAACTTTGAGAAGTTATAACTTCCAGTACAAGATTGATGTCATGAAATAGCTGGAGATCTTTCATTATCATCATTATTATCACATCGAGCTTGCTCGGCTTTCCATGACCCGCTTCCTCCACCCATCTCTATGGCCCATTCATCTTTAGGGCATCCTGTATCACCCATCAGTTGATTTTTGTATGCCATCGTTGGCCTACCATGTGTTCGTCTTCTATGGGATGGTTCCCACAGTAAAACATCTTTCACAAGCTTTTTCCTGCTGCGCTTACACTGTCCTCCAAATCTTACCCTTTCTTGTTAAATTATTTTGCTGATAGAAAAAATGTTGCTATTTTGTTCCTCATTTGTTAGATGGTCTTTCAAACAACTCTTCAAAGCTGCGCGGAGTATTACAGTACAGGGCCCATCTACGGTTTTTTTCATCAAGGTCGATGTAATAGAGCTGTTAATCGGGACTGGTTCTACAGTGGCTCTGAAGAAGCTTCTTTTTACTTGATCTGGACGGTTTGATGTTCATACGTTATTCATTCCATTCAAGGCTTTCCAAGCTTTTCTATCACGGATAGCAACGTCATGCGCAGAGTAGTCATACCTATAGTTAACCAGGTATTTGAATCATCAACTTATTTTGCTTTTTCACCATTGACACTCTTCATGCTCTCAGATGCGACATGGTTTAGTCAGATAAATTCTGTTCTGTTTGCATTGACGTAGAGCCCTATTTGGCTCGCAGTTGTTTCAATATTGTGAAGGAATTATCCCCCATCATTTGTGCACGTCATATAATGTTTATCTAACGTCATGTTGACCTACTTGTACAGAAGTTGATTTAGTTTTTCCTCTGCGCTAGGTCTATTTCATATCTTATCGTATTCAACAGCAACAAATTGTAGATTCTTGCTGCGATGACTGAAAATGTGTTTCCATTATAAGTCCTTGTTATTTCATGGTCTTTTTTGGAAAAGGTTAGTAGACATTCCTCCGTCCTTCAAAGTATAGGATCTCTTCAGACTCCGTTACACAACTCTAGTAGGATATACTGAAATTTATATAATTTCCATACTTCAGATTTATCTCATCTAAAGCACAGATTTTCTCATTTTGCATAATTTTTACACCCTGAACGTCATATAATGAGAAAATTTCTTTCTTGGTTTTAAGCTCACCTCTGCTGTTAGATACTATTTTTTCACCAGAGATCTGAGCTGGTTTACTGAGTAAATCTTAGAATGTTGTTGCCATAATGCCAGTTCGTCCGTTTCTTTTGACTCGATACTTTAGTTTGGCCCCCTTTTCTGCTTTTTTCTGTCACTTATTTCGTGAAAAGTTGTCTATGCTTAACCCTTTAACTACCACAAGGGATTGGTCAGGTCAATTCTTCTGAGAAATTGTGTTGCTATTATTTGGAAGAAGAAAACGATCCTGCCATTGACCCCAAATCTCTAGGACTTGCCGTTCTTGAGATAATTTTTGGGTCACCTGTGACGCTTTGGAAGGTAAGGGTAAAAAATTGATCTTCAACAAGATAAATTGGATGAAGCTCTTTTGCTTTTCTTTGATGAAAAATGTGTTTTTACCAAGTGTTTCTATCAGTATTTTTCACCTGCATCATCATTTGGGTCATCAAAGACCCTCTGTGGAGGATTGGTAAAACAAACTTGTCCCTGGATTTTGCAAATTTTTAGACATACATTTGGGTAAAATGACTTCATAAATCACAAAAATAATTCCTTCAACAGAGAATAAAGAATCTATTACCAAGCCATCTCAAATCGTTGAAACAAATTTTCTTGCACACAATAGTGGGGTCAGGACTGCATGAGTAAGGGGTCGAAACTAAGCTGGAAAATAGACATGAAACCCCGGGAAAAGCTGCTAACACCCATTTTTTTCAACTTGAGCTGGTGTTGGTCAAAAGTGTTTATCTTGTTACATGATAAAATTCCTTGATATGGTGCACTCCTCGTGAACTTTCATTGCATTGTTTGCAACCTTGCACAACAGGTTTTACAAAATTGGGAGGGTTCTGGACCCATTCCCATCCCTGACTCCCTAAAATTGAATTGCAAATTACAAATGGTGCAAATAAAAGCAATTTCGATCTTTGATACAGCACAAGTGCAGTCCACACACTTCACAATATGTGAAAGTTTTGTTGTCATCTCCTTCCCCCTTGCAGTAATGACAACATTTTCTCGATTCTTTGAAAACCGGTAAATGTTTTGGTGCATCCTTCAACACGTTTGGCTTAAGCAACTATCTTTTATTCGGACAGCTTGTGGGGTACACCCTTTGACGATTATTGTATCGTCCAATCAAACCATTAGCAACAACTATCTTAAAATCAAGCAAAGAAAGCTCATTTCCCAGCTGTTGGTACACAATGTGGCTGTTGACAAGAGCCACATCAAGCAAATCAAAGAAGAGACGCAGGTAGAAACGCACCTTACTTCTTCGATTGAGACGGTACGTGGCAGCTTTCTGATCCATTAGATCGACACCACCCATCCCTTTATTGTATAATTTTACAATATGGACATGGTACTGCTGTTCTGGTACCAGAATCTTTCTTTCGACGAAGAACATATGAAGTCCCACTCACCCCTTCGACGTTGGTTGCTAACAAAGTTACGCCTAAATTGTCAAACCACTTGCAACATAAAATATCCTTTGACTCATGAATGTCAATATCCCCTCGTTTCATCTCTTTGTCTGCTTTTGTTTTCGGCATTTGCTTGCGGTGGGTCTGAACGGTACCTATTTGCGTATATTTATCTTTCGAAAAGCTTGCTGATCAGCATGGGGCTGCTGAAGAAATTGTCAAAATGCAGCATGCAATACGTTCCTTGTAACTTTTCTGAGAGACCCAATACGGCGCTTTCCCCCAAATTGCATTCTGCCTGCTTCTTTTTCCCCAAGTACAAATGAAATTCATAGAGATATCCATTAGAATTTGTACACCTGAACCACCATTTAAAACCCCACTTGATTGCTTTTGACTTTATATATTGTTTCACGGAAGAACGTCCCTTAAATTTGTCATGTGTTCATCTATGCTCTGTACTGGTTCATCAGAATATATATCCCGAAAGAAATTGTTCAAGTGATCAATTATTGGTCTGATTTTTTTTCCTTGTCACTTGTATCTGCTTTCGTATCATCGGTGAAATGATGAAATGAAATGAAATTTCCTGAAACCACGTTCTGGTGGAAACATTTTGAATCCCAGTGTTCCCAATAAAAATATCAGACTCCTAATACATTGGAATGATCAGGAGTTGGTTGATGCCCATGTAGTAATTTATACCAAGAAAACCTTTCATTTCCTCGCTATTTGTGGTGAATTTCTCCCTTTTTGTTGAGCATAAAGATTGCTCTCAGCAACCAGTAGTTCAATTAATACATTAAGATTCATGACTTGTTCATAAACCTCTAATGGTTTGACAGACTCTGGGAAAGGCTTTTTTACTGCACCTTTCAATGAGCATTCGTTCTTGGGATGTGGTTTGAATATTTTTTTCCAATCGATTTTCTTGGTGGATTTTGACACAGAAGAGGCTCCTTTATGGTCGTCACTGACATCAGTCATGTCGTCTTCATTGGAAGACACAACGTAAATGTTAGCATCGGGCAATAAAATATCTGACTCACCATCACTAATCCCATCGCTCTCTTGTAAAAATGCGGATTCCTCTTTGTCAGCAAAGAACTCGGTGTCTGAGTCATTCACCACGTTTTCGATGTCATTTTCTTCGTCATTTCGATGGCATCGAGGAGAGCAAAGATCTCGTCACTTGATGTCCCTTCTGTGATTTCAACATATATTTTACGTTTGTTATCCATATTTCAAATCAGCAACCGTGTCTTCCTGTTTTCAAAACACGCTGAAAACACTTTTAAAAAGAAAATCAGTGTCTTGATTTTCAAAAACGTGTGACCCATTGTTGCGTGGCCAAAACATGAGACAAATTTGCCAAGCTTTGTTTAACAAGGAAATCGAGGAAATAAAATTGACATTGAACGAGGAAATTGAGTTTCAACGGGGAAATATCTATTAGTGATTGAGAAAACACATGGGAAAGAGGTCAATTAATTCTGTGAAAACCCGAAATTTATTACCATTCTGTACCACAGGGTCACCTGAGACCCAAAGGTGTTAACTTTGAATTGCGTCCAAACAGAAACAGACAGATTAATGGGACCAAATGTAAAGGTCAGAGGAATAGTAGAAATATTATTTCACACACCAGGCGAAGTATAAAATTATGTTCAAGGGTACAGGAAATGCACCGAATGGTGAGCAATATAACAACCAAAAAATGACTCATATTCGTCATGGAATTGATATGGATTGAAACACAATTTTATATATTTTTTCTCACCACAATGATTTTTAACCCAATATGTCCTAATCATAAGGAAACGTGGAGGAGATGACAAATATTAAGGAATATATAGTCTTTTAAAAACCATGGGTCACCAGTGCCCTGTGGTAGTCAAAGTATTAAGGAGCCCCAGTAGGATATGTAAAGAACTATGGGGTTTTTTCTTTGTTTTTTGTACCGGGATTTTCCCCCGTCTTTGTATACAGCTCGCGTTTTATGAATAGAAGGTCATTAATCTAGACTAGACTTGAATCTAGACTTGAAACTGAGCTGAGTAAAGCACACGAGGTGCTTGATTATTTTATTTGCCTAAAATGAAATTTAAAAGGATATGCTGAAACACAACTGATTTCATACTTTTTAGAGAAACAGGAAGTAAAAATGCTGCGGAAAAATTATAAGTAAACTGAAAAAAATTTTGATAGAGGAAGCAAAATTATCAGCTGGAATAAAACAATAATATAGAAAAATGTGTGTGAAATGGAGGTAGAAAGCGTTTGGATGAGTCCCAGGAAGACGAGTTATTGTTGTGGCTAACTGAAGGCAGATCTCCTGGATTGCATGTATCAAGAAAGGTTACTTCAGCTAAAGCAAAAAGTATTTGTCTCAAGCAAAGTGAAAACACCAATGCATAATTATTTCGGAGTAATGGCTGGGTTTAGACATTTTTGAAGTGACATATACTTTTGTCAGAAGGAAAAGGACTCAATTGTAAAAGGATACAGAATATATTGTGTTTAAGGTAGTTGACGTCGTTCTTCAGTTATGAAGGCTATGAAAATAATAAAATTTCGTGAACCAAAATATTATTGCTATCGATGAGAGCTTTGTATAGGTTGGTATGTTAGCAGACATACAGGTAGGCAAAAATGGCATTAAAAATTCAAATGAAAACTAGAAAAGTAAAGTGAGTGTTTAACTGCTGATACGAATGGGGGGAAATTGAAACCACATTTCATTCACAGGAGAGAAAAAAGAAAGTAAAGAAAAAGAACAGTTCCAAAAAATAGATCTATCGTACATTCAAGTAATGATTGGATAAACTGTGAACCCACTCCTTAACTTACGTTTTAGAGCCAGTGTAAAATTTCCTTTTAAAAAAAGTTTTGGATTCTTGGAGAGCTCACCATTGTGGCAACACTAAGAAATGTCTAAAAAGACTTTAAAAATTAGACTGGAACTGCTGTTGTTCCTATTGGCTATAAAGACTATGTTCAACCTCAATGTTGTACGGAATCACTAATAGTAAAATTACGTAGCTTTACGACTAGTGTCTCGCTCGCGATATTCATGCATTTCTGGCAGCAGGAAACATGACACCATTCCAGAAGAAAATAATTGATTGTGTACTTGGAGCGTGATCAAAACAAGGCAGAGAATGGTGAAAGGGTCGTTTAAATGTTGCGACGTTATTCTAACAAACTGATGGATCAGACGACGATAAGATAACATGTTTCAGAGGAGGACAGTCTTGTGCAAGTAAGTAGGCCAAACTGAAAGCCAGGGCCGTCGTGAACAAAGAACCACTGTTTGATCCTTTTGCTGACGTAACTGAAAGTGACAAAGATGCCTCCTTGAAGGTAATGAGAAAAATAATATAGTGGACATAGCGTTTTAAAGCTAGTAACATGTTATTTTGTATTTTGTTGTGAGGATTGTCTAAGTAATCTCTTATACTTCATCTTTTTCCAGCTCTAAAAAGAAGCGCACACTTCCAAATACACGCAGGCCCTGGAAACCTGCTTCGTAAGTAAATGCACAGTGCGCTTAACTGAATAAATACTGTAGCGATCCACTCAAATACATCTTTTTAATCACCGAAGAAAAAATAACCTCGTAGTCTACTCAATTCCTTGACTTTACACAATACTGCTTAAGTCGCAATGTCACTTCGAACTGCAGCCAGGATCGAACTCAAAATAGTCACACGAAAAAGACTCGACATTTCCTGCTGCTTGATAAGCCCGTTAGTTTAAGTTGAATGCTTCCGTTTACAGACGTTCTCCCAATGTTCCTTGATCTGTCATTAATCTTCTGATGAACATTGTGGGACATGAAATTCGCACAAAACGTTAATCATTAAGATTAACATTTCTTGACTGATTTTATTCACTTATTTCCATTGCAAGTGTACAATGGTCGAGAAAATGGCCGAAAACGTTTGAATGAATTTTTTTCAAGTGACGATTCGAATATTTGATCACTATGTTCCGCACGATCAACGCAGGCATACCTAATCCAGGAGAAAAAATGGTGTCTTTTACTTGGCCTGCGTCACCAAGTTCCCATGGCATTGTTTTTTGACTGGAGCAAACACATTTTGTTCTCCATTAAGTATTCTCACGCACAAGCAAGGAGACCCCTTTTTTTTACTTATCGGGTAGAAGGCATGTGACCAAAGTGATCCAAATTCCCACGATCGATGGGACTGATATTTCACCGAGATTTGAAATTTTATTGAAATCTGAGGATCAAGAGCAGGAATTTGATTGTAGAAATAAAAGAGAAATTGCTGAAAGGAAAAGCGTACACAAGTAATTTTTAAAAAGTTTTTGTCAACGACTGTTGTCGACTTAATAATCAATCCTCAGCATCACCCAATTTAGTTGACGAGCTACTGTCAATAGTTACGTGCTTGCGCACATAAACGTTTACTGTTGGCTATCAAAAGATAAATATAGCCAAATCAATACTAGATTGGCAAGCTGCACCAGTGTCTAAACAAGTGTTGCCAGCTCTAAACAAGGATTGCCAACTGTGTTTCCAGTTCTGGCCACAGCTACGAAAAGTCAACTACAGGACAAAATAAAAGAAAACTTATATTGACGTGAGAAAGAACAACTTTTAACTGTGAGGATACTGGATCGAGCCACTCGTCGTCGGGTGGCATATCAGTTTCGAACATTTCCGACATGTCACCGCCAAGCATAATGGTTCTCTACGGGCCACAAAATTAATGCCTGTGTTTTCTGCAGTTACGTCTTGATGTCGTCCCACCACTTTGTTGTCCCGGTCGGTATTCTGCATTCCTTCCGCATTTGATGTTACATTGTGCTTCTCCGTGCTTTCCTAAGCCACTACCGACGTGCAAAAATGTCGAGTTCTTGAAGCTTTACACTGTACAAGGATACAACTTCAAAAACCAAAGCTATAGTCTGGGCCTTTCCAGTGATCCAGGTACAGACAAGTTTACACATCTTTTCAAACCTAATTCACCTTGGGCTAAAACATCAGATCAGTTTCTGAAGACATACCCTTGCAAGGTACTCCAATCGAACTAACCTAGCCCGACATTCGAGTATTCCGTTTTTGGTTACAAATAGTTAATAGTCGTTGGTTGATTTTCCTTCTGCAAAACAAACAGCTAGCACGTTGTGGCTAAATTTCCTCAAGGCCTGATGAAGTTCTGAAATACGAACACAATAATAATCATGTATCGAGTAAAGAAACTGCCCTTTCCATCAACTTCTCAACTGCAGTTATTAGATTTCGTAACAATACCGTTTGTTTGGGTGCCAATCTTCAGATCCAAACAGGAAACGAGAGACCGAATGAACGTATGCACACACGCCCCCTGCACACTCACGTACATATATAGAAACATACTTCAAAGCCGACTTTCGACACTGAAGTTATCAAAGCATCCTGACGAGGACGATCATTCCCATAAAAAATATAAGTATCAAGTAAGAGCCTGGTAAAGTAATTTTCTTTATATTTGAAACAAAAAGGAGCTAATTTGAGTTCAAATTTTACATTTCTACAAATTTCATATCCCCTCATTTGATCAAAAAATAAATGTTACCGACATCACAATGAAAAGTGTAATTTGTTTTTGGGTCCAAAATATGGTCTGAAATACGAAGAAACCTGTCGACAATTCACAAGGTAATGAAAAGGGATTAAAATACTACTAGTTTCATTACGTCACGAACGTACCAATTTAAGTTGGCATCTGAAAGGTAACCACGGGCAGAATTTTGTAACTGATGTGATAAAAAGAACAGACGAAATCGCCGACTTTCCATAAAAATGCGGTTTTCCTGAACAATTTTTAATTGACTTTATCGATTCTCTCAAATTTTCCTAATGTGGTACACACCTTGCGCCAAATTGACATAAAACTAGAGAATGGTCAGTCTATAATCGTTCCTCATAATACTCGATCGAATATCGGTCGATGGTTTTCAAAAACATGAAGTGATTAAAAGCAGACCAATTTCAGATTTTAAAAAGTATCATCATTAAAATTGTACTGTTTCCCCAAATCTTTTAACTAGCAAACGCCATAAAATCAATGGAGCCCTTACTATTCATTTCAACATTCTGACTTATTAACGAAGCATACCCGCCTGGGTTTCGTTTTGCAGCAATAGAGTCCCCAACTCTTTTAACTAGCAAACGCCATAAAATCAATGGAGCCCTTACTATTCATATCAACATTCTGACTTATTAACGAAGCATACCGCCTGGGTTTCGTTTTGCAGCAATAGAGTCCCGAACTCTTTTAACTAGCAAACGCCATAAAATCAATGGAGCCCTTACTATTCATATCAACATTCTGACTTATTAACGAAGCATACCCGCCTGGGTTTCGTTTTGCAGCAATAGAGTCCCCAACTCTTTTAACTAGCAAACGCCATAAAATCAATGGAGCCCTTACTATTCATATCAACATTCTGACTTATTAACGAAGCATACCCGCCTGGGTTTCGTTTTGCAGCAATAGAGTCCCCAACTCTTTTAACTAGCAAACGCCATAAAATCAATGGAGCCCTTACTATTCATATCAACATTCTGACTTATTAACGAAGCATATCCGCCTGGGTTTCGTTTTGCAGCAATAGAGTCAAAAAGACAAACATTGATTAACATAACAAAACTATTATCAGAATAATGTAACATCAAACATCTTACTTGATCTTATATATCGTACAAATCTAAATTGTAACCTAACTGTACTTTGTCCTCTCCTTGATGAAAGGTATAAAAAATAAACGAATAGGCTAACATGAATATAGCCATGCAATCATTTTGATTAACTAGGTAAAATAGCTTTAATGAGCTTGTGCATCAAGCAACTTAAGTTAACAGTCACATAACAAAAGCTCAAGCAAATTCAAAAAGCATTTTATGGAACAAAACAATACCGAAACATCGTCAGGTTTGTAATCAAGCGATTCAGATCATACAACGGGGCACGCCATCAGACACAAGGACAGCTATGCAGGGAAAGGGGCATCATAAAATGTTCAATAAACCGGTGCTATTTCTTCTAAATAATAGTCAATATTTTGTAATTTACAGAAACAATATCCGGTCAGGCTATGCGACATCAATGTTTGGGCCACCGCGTGTCACGAATTGGGATGAGGTAGCTCACATTTTTTTGATGCAAAAAGGGCAGCACGTTCTGTTTCTTATCCAGGGGACTTGATAAAGAAACGACGTTTTATGTTTTACAGTTGGGGCATCTTCAGTGTGGTATACCTGACACTCGCACCACTACCGGTTAATTTCTTGCCGCTGAATTGTTTTTGTAGTCTTGAACCTTTTAATAAAACGTGTAAAAGTTTCACAATCCCTGGGAAACGGGGAAGAGGGCGACGGGGAAAAGGGAGCAACAGATCCGACATGTCCAATTAACTTCGCTATGCAACCTGCCCGTCTCTGCAACCTGTTGTGGATGAAATGGCAATTTGCCATTACATTTATTCTCAGAACGCTTTTGACAACCTGATCATGGTCGACAAAAACGATAAGAAATAGCTGTAACCGATTGGTTGTTGCTTCTTTTGGTACAGAAATTAGTTTCTATCGTTCCTACAAATACAAAAGTTTACATTTGTGTCTGCCTTGAATCCAGATGGTCCACATATTTAGAAGCTATCACCCAGATTGTACAGCAGTAAAACCACAAACGGGGTAGGAAGACCAGCCAAATATCGCTCTGTCTTGCCACTTCTTAGTTTTGTAGTTCAATTTTCGTTTTATAAATCCACCAAAACGCTATTTAATTGCAGATCTCTATTTAAACTAGTTACCTTGTTGCTTCACGTTTTTGCAAATGTGGAAATTATAGACAAGGGGTCAAAACGCACGAAATACACCCGAACTGCAATGAGAGGTGTTAACTAAAATAAACAAGACTTTCTATGATTTCAGGCCTTAAAATTGCCTAGCTTCTGGTTCATATTTACAAATCATTTGCAAAAACTTCAAAATTTCTTTTCCCACCTTATATCCTACTTACCAGGGTTTCTACAAAGGTGGGAGGTAGCAAATTCTCGAGACGTGGAAAAAGTTAAACACCCATGCAGTCAAGTTCTGAATGTTTTGTGGCAACATAAGGATCCCTCCAATGGTTGGAAGTTCGTTTTAAGAATAAGGATTGCTAAAGTAAGCCAACCAAAGAGCAATAGATTAATGAACCACAAGAGGCTCAACATTTCTAGGACTTGATGGATTCTGCAAGTATTAAGCAAGAGTCACTTTTTCTTTCGTAATAACAGCATAAAATAACTTAGTGCAAACTCATAGCTAACTAGATACGCCGTTACTTTTCAAAAAAAAAAAAAAAAAGAAAAGAAAAGAAAAAAAGCAACCTACTGAGAGGGCCTACTTCAGACCAAGTTCATAAACCAGGGGCCATCCAAACAAGGCAGTTCTAGGTTATCCCCCTATTATTCTTTCTTTTTCCAGGGTAAAGAAAAAAGTCCACAAATGAGGACAAGTGGAAGGGAGTGGGGGGACGTCGATATTTAAAGCATTAACACAACTGACGGTTGCTGGGGGGACGTCGATATTTAAAGCATTAACACAACTGACGATTGTTGCTGGGGTATTTGTGTGTCNAAAAAAAGAAAAGAAAAGAAAAAAAGCAACCTACTGAGAGGGCCTACTTCAGACCAAGTTCATAAACCAGGGGCCATCCAAACAAGGCAGTTCTAGGTTATCCCCCTATTATTCTTTCTTTTTCCAGGGTAAAGAAAAAAGTCCACAAATGAGGACAAGTGGAAGGGAGTGGGGGGACGTCGATATTTAAAGCATTAACACAACTGACGATTGTTGCTGGGGTATTTGTGTGTCTTGTCTTCCTCGTCATAATAACATCGTTCCTATTTAAAAGTGAACTGTGTTTCCACAGAATTTACGGTAAGATCTTAGCAAGATATAGTTAGTCTATCTACAATTAATAAAACTGGATATGATAAACTCCAAATGATCCACAAGATCCAAAGAACAGATGTTAAGTGAAACTGACAATACCACATTTAACTGACGAAAAAAAATGTCGCTGTGGTAGGCAGATCATTTAACAATGCATCAAAATCAGAAAATACAACTACTGATCATATTCTTACGAGTCCTTCCAGGAAGGAAGCGGGTTCCGTTCGAAGAAATTACAGATGTAACGCGTCTTTATCATTAAAAAACAGTATGACGCAACAACGTGCACAACTAGAGACCTGTTAAACCAATTCTGAGAAGGCATGGTGCCAGGAAATGTTGGTTTTATCTGGTCTTACGAAACCTCGGTAAGCTTCGACTGTCAATAGGCTGTGAACAAAAGCTGAAAAATCATTGAACCCAGAGGAAAATCAACCTCGTAAGGGCAAAGTTGTACCAAGTAGTTCGAACTCTTTCCCCGGTACAACCATGGAATAGAACAGTCGCAATTCATAAACTACCATGTGCTACAACAAGCTGCAGGAATGTCAATCTTACAATTTACAGCATCCCGATCGTACTCTTGTGAGAACAATGCGGAGCTGAACCAGGATTAACCCCAGGCCTGTTAATGGGGTGATTGCAAGATTGCTTCATTCTTCCTCTCAACCTGATACATTTCTGTTAACAATGTTTGCTTCCTTCGTTTTCAACATTGTCATGCAAAGGCCAAATGTCCCTCTTAAATTTCGTAAGTTCAATAAGAAATTTCCTGACCTAATGTACCCCGTAAGATCCAAATTCAAATGACCCTTGGGAAATCTAACTAAACCTCTTGATTGTTGTGCAGCTGCGCTAAGTATTGCTTTAAAGTCAAGCAATTGCTCGATTGCAGTGTTTAAAAACTCTTTCAGATGTATTCATTCGAAAGTCCCCCATAGAGAAACTGAAAAGCTTCACAGCAAGAATATGACAACTGGCGTTCAACTTAACTTAAATGCTAACTAGGGTAGCGTACGTGACAACGCTTAACAAGTGATGATCAAGACTTAGATACGCAGTATCAGTAGCTATCTTACAAAAAACCAATAGATAACACGCACCAAAATAGGCTGACGACATGGCAATGTCTCTTTACTATTCGAAAATATTACTTTGATATGCAGTGAACTTCCTTTATATCAAATTGCTATTGACTTGCAATGTGGCAGGTTCATCGGGAATCTTATCTCAAAATAATTAATACAAGGCCCCCGAAATTAACTTACTGCATTGGTAACTTGAACTTTTCCTTAGGAGACTTTCGTAGTGCACAAGGTGTAATATAATGCGTCAAATACAGAGTTAAAGATCACGTCAAGTTAACAATTCCTTAGGGTTTAGTAAGAGAAGATAAGAATAAAAAGCTATACTACTACTTTTCAAAGCGACTTCGGGGATTCCGGCTTATGCATGTTTAAATACTGAGCCGAAAGTCACCATATGAAAAGAGTACTCTTGGAGGTCAGGGGATGTAACTTTCTTTTAACCATTTTAACACGGGACTTAAAACTAGCTAAGGTGCCTGAGTTTTAATGAGTTGGGGGTTATTTACACGCTGTTTCTTTGGGGCCTGGGTAACAACCGAAAGTACCCACAGGGCTTCTGCTCGGTTTTTTTACATGTCATTACGCCAGACAAATCGGTGCTTTGCTACCAATTAACTCAAATTAAAAAAACGTAACTAGTAAAAATGTAGCAGCATAAAACTAAGGCAAAAACCACAAAGTACCAAAAATTCAATGTTTGATTAGTATCGGTCACCTCTACCTATAAAATTAATCTGTGAAATCAGGAAACTCAAGAATAAAAAATCCCCACAATAGCAGCAAATACAGCTGCAACATCCACGCAGTAAAATCTGGTATATTACAGTCAACAACGATAACAGAATAGGTTTTCTGCACAGAAATGTTACTAGTGATTCTCTTGAAATATTAATGGTTGCCAGGTGGTCATCTATCTCCAGAGGCAGTATCAATTTTACAATTTCAGTAAAGATCATTGTTTTACGCAGGGGGAGGAGCATGGCAAAAAATTTTAATCACCAACATAGTTAGCTTACAAATTGCATGGCAGTTTCGAAACACCAGTTGAACCTTACGTCTGCCGGGGACTCAAACAGTGGAATAAATCATTTGACAATGACCCTAATGTGACGTATTTGACACACTTATTATGCAGTTATCTTCACAACAATACAATACCAAGAATAGTATACCAATGACGTACAAAAAACTAAAAAAAAAGCATTGTGATAATCAGGCTGTACAATAGATGTCAAACGCTGAACGGCTATCAATAGCTACTTTCATGAAGCAACTACATACTGCAGCCCCCATAAAAAATAACCCCAGTTCAGCCAAAGATCGCTATTCACGTACTGGTTTAAAAGGGACAAAAAGTGACAATACTGGTAGGCGTAAAAGTATTTAAAAATGGAACCACGTAAAGCACACTTGTTTAAGAACTCATATCTACTTGCAACACTTGACCGAAAAAGGCAGTCGTTCATGCTGTGGAAAACAGGTCGTCAAAGGTATGGGGCAAGGGAAGTATCAACACAAACTTTGCACAAAAAAGGAAATAATTTTTTTTCGGGCAGTTCTTAAAATTTTAAGTGAAGACGAAACATTCAACTATCCTTAATGCGGTAAGTTCCCTCCAAAACTACACACCCGAAATAAGCAAAGCGGCCCAAAACTTCGACAGAACAAAACAAACAAAACTGACATAGGCGATACAACCGTGAAAAACAAACAGATGAACAACAAGAAGTGAACGCACACTATTGGGTTACCCAGATTTTATTATTTACAGAGTATAGTATAGAATTAATAATATAAGTAAAATGATAAACAATCAAAATATATATATACATATATATACATATACATATATATACATATACATATACATATATATACATATACATATATATACACATATATTCATAAATATATACAAACATATACATGTAACTATTACGCAGTAAAAGAATCCGTTAACTATATCAATTCCAAAATTCATTAGGATTCGCATGATGGCAAATAGGTTCGCTAAATGGCAGATGACGATCAGTATATTGCAAATATAGCACAAAAACTAAAAGAATTTTAACACCCAAACCACAGACCCACAAATTAATCATTCCATGCTGAAATGTCGACTACTGAAATGTGCTAAGAATTAAGCTGTTAAAATTACTTTTTTTTTAATATACATAAAAAGGGTAAGAAAGTATAACATATAATGGTCTTATTTGAAAGTGGAAAAATTCTTTAATTAAATATCCAACATTCGATAAAAAAAAAATAAAACTAACTAATATTAATAATTAACAGAGTTTAAAATCGTACAGAAGGGTTGAAAAACAGCAAGATTAGTTAGAGATTTAATGCAACTTATGAAAAGAAATAATAACAAGTGCAACCAGGCACTGTTATACAGAATAGATAATAACTCACCAGACTGAAGTATTTAAAAACGCCGTCAAAACAAACAGATGCTTATCTCAAAGTATTAATGCAGATACAAGTATCTTTGCCCAACATGCCCAACATTGAAGCTATAATTCTTTAACTTTTTACCTTGTCTACCAAGCATATTACAGCTGTTTTAAAGAATTAATTAAACTGTAGGTGAAATATAACAAGAGTCCATTTGGGGTCAATCAATAATTAAACCATTCTTTATTTTCCGTCGTTCGTAAAATACTAACTAACAAATGTGAATCATTCTGGTGAAAAGATATCATGAATTTATGAAGTGTCCGCGAAAAGAGTTTTTGTCATCAAAATCTCATTTCTACCTTTTACCTATCAACTTCTGCACCAGAATTATTTCAAGGGCAGTGCGTTGTTTTTTTCTTTTAACATCATTTTTCCCAGTAAGTGGTAAGTGGGGCTCAGACAGTGCCCTTTATAGGGAAAGCTCATGATTTTATCAGCTTAACCCTTACAATAAACTGCGGGCTCCAGTGTTGAAGTTATTTCGACTATTTTTGTTTTACGGTATCCAAATTGTTCGCGTACTATTGTTATCCTAACTGGCATTTAACTTTCCAAACCCATTTATATAAACAAACAATAAGGTCATATATTAAAAATTTCTGACTCGCATTAAAAGGCTGCTAACAAATTACTCTCAAAAATCATTTAGTCTGTTTCGTGGAATAAAAATATTTACTATTCCTTATCCCAATACAAACAATTTGCTAGGAGGTTCCTGACAGCATAATTTTAACTCTGTGAGCACTCTTTACTCGGAGGAACAATCATTCTTGCAACGAGAGAAAAATCCACTGCAACGATTAGGTCAACAACTTCCCGGGCACATTATTGTGTCAAACAATACAAAAAAATTAATAAATCTAAAATCTGCTTTCATAAAACACACTTTACGATAATAGCAACTCGTGTTATGCAGTTTAAAATGGTACTCTCCACTATCGAATCGAAAACCAGCTGTTAATATTTTTAGCGTGAGCACTGGTAAGTAACCTGATTAAAAAGCTGCAGTAACTGCATGTCTGTACCAGGAATTCTCTTCTTTTGATAGGATTTACTTTTCGTTGTGAGCCCTAAACCTGATCCTCCTTGTGTTTTAAAACAAGTTGTTTTTTCATACAGTCGTAAAATATAGGCCCATATCTGCACACTGTCTTGTTTCAGGCTTACAAAGCTGCTTTCCCTTAACGTTCATATCATATTATGTATTTATTAATGCACAAGAAAAACACCTTAAGATATTTATTGTGCTTGTGCACAACGCGTTCTACGTTAAATTAGTATCCTTAACAAGTTTACTAATACGCAGATTATTAAAACACAAAGCAAACACAATTACACAACAGAGCAAGACCCCCAGGCTACTGCTTTACAGGTTTCAAGCTTCCCAAAGGGCTAGCCTTCCCTGGTTCAGAGACTTATTCCAAAGGAGGTGGCGTTTAAAGTGATGACGTCTCTTTTCTTTAACAATAGCTGATCCACGTCAGTATTATTGATATTCGACAACGATATCAAATGTTATATTCACCTGGGATCGTAATAGGGATAAAAGACAAACAAATTTAAGTGCTGCTATAAAAATCATCAGCTTCGTGCGACGTCCCCTGGACATCGAACAAAAAAGTATGCGATATCGGTCTTGGTAGAAGTTTGTCACTATGTAACAAGAAATCGCGATTGCCTTTGAGCCATTCTTACTGGGGCTATTTTGTCAAGGGGGCATAAAAGCAGTATCTTCTCTCATAATCAATTTATTGCGGTTATGAATATACCTGCTATAACGCCTGGGTAAACGCCATAGAAAAGCGTATAATCATTTTCAGAAATACATATATTAATATACAAACATGCTTCTGGCACGCACTAGATAGGATCGATGCCAACAAAATCGCTAGTCAATTTGGTCGAGAAACGTTCGCCACTCTATCCAATTGTTTAGCACAGTGTGGCTCTCAAAATGCATCTTTAAACTATCCCACTTTAATCAACAAACACTTAATACCACAATTAATTCCACCTTAAGCACACATTGACTAGCAGAAGACGCGCAAATAAATCTATCCGACTTTGTGCCACTTCATAATATCTGATTTGCCGATGAAAATAATTTAAGAGCACTTGTGCCGAATTAAGAAAAAATAATCCAAAACTACTTTCTGACGTGTTGAACAGGGGCAATGTTAAAAGTGTCATTGCCTCCATGTCAACCACAAATTTCAAGCCTCTGAATTTCTCCGCAACTCTGACTGCAGCATGTACCGAAGTGCTTGTTAACCAAAAACATAAATTACTTTTTAACGATTTTTTAAGGTTTTACCTCTTAAAATGTCACATAAATATCAGTTACCATCATGTCATGTCTAAAAGTATCTCCGCAGCCCATGCCCAATAACCCACCACCAAAATTTTTCCAGCCAGAACTATAGACCAATTGCAACTTGCAGCAACAAATTTAGATACCGTCGGCCAAATCGGAGTGCTGAGAATTTTTGCCTCGTTTTACTGTGCAGAGGATCTTAAAACAGCAAGTCGTCTGGCCTGTCAACTCAAGCTAATGTAAACAAGCAATTCCATGTAACTGAACGAAACGTACAGCAACGTTTAGTTAAATTTGAATAAAACTATTTTTTGCATTTTATTCCATAAAATAGCTTTTAAATAGTTAACTGGACAAGCAGGTACAGTACAGAAAGACATCGAGAGGCAGTCTGGACTGTGGACTAAACAAAACGTAAACTACACATTCCATATACCAAAGCGTAACATCCAGCAACATTTGGTTTAATTTCGATAAAACTATTCTCGACCTATAGATCGCTGAGGTTCCCAAGCTATTTGATGTCGTGTACCTCGTAGTAAAGTTCCCCAACCGGACCAACTGTCCGAAAGTGCTTCTTCATTACCTCCTTGGCTGCTCTCTGAGCTGTTTACTGGTTCACGCCGGTCTCCTATGCATCCAACAGTTTTTATGCCTGGTGGAGGGGATAATAACTTTTTTGATGGATTTGAATTGTTTCTCTGGAGGAAATCAAGATCTTTATCCAACGGTGTCGTTTTAAATTGTTCACTGCTATACCAATAACTTCCTCCGCTATTGTTATTTTTGGTATCCTTAATACAAAAAAAGAGAGACAATGTAATTAGTTTTACTCTAAAATAAAAATCTACAAGTGAAAATGTTAAGGTACTTTCTTCTGTATCAGTGTGGCAGTCTATCAATAACACATTCATAAACCAAAAAGTTCGTTCCTGACGCCTGGTACTTCTAACCACCAGTTACCGGGAGAAAAACGAGCTAAACAACAAGAAAACCTTCTTTTTGTAAATCTGTTTACATGACATACCCCTTCAACAACCCCCTTCCCTCAAAACGATGCTAATTATTCTGCCTTTCCAAGCTCATTGTCCTAAACAACTGGACAGTAATTACCATAAGTAATAGTAATCAAAAAAAGTATCAAGCGCACCTTGCGCTAGTAACGGGAAAATCTTCAAGGTTTTATGGAAGTTTCAACGAAATAGGCTAAAGCACAGGTTCGAGACTTTTTTTTATATCACTGTTGTAATCACATGTCGTGTTTTCTACTTCCTTTCGTGGCAAATAACATTTGGCTTCATTGAAAGACGCAAAAGTTGGAACTTTGTGACTGTGTTGATTGCCACATGAAGTTAGTAAATTCTTCACAGATTGACCAAAGAATTTGCTTTGCTTGTCTCCTTGTGTTGTCAAGTAAGAAAAAGGTGCCACGTTCTACAGAAGTCACTGTCTATTTTGTAGTTTTGAAATGGTCACCGTTTAAAGCCTTTAACGAAAAAACAAATTCAGGGGAGCAACACTTCGCCTCGCCGACGTCACGCATGGCTTTGCTAATTTCACCTAATGCTGATATGCAACAGCTTGATAATAGCATGAAATAATATTCCCAAACTAATGCCAGGTACAATTATATTCTAAACAGCATTCCCAGCATGCAAACACGGTAGTACTGAATGATGCTGCAGCTTAACCAATTAAACCATTCACTTTCAACTTTACAGCTGTAAATCCGCAAAATGAATTTCAAAAAATAGGATGAATTGAAGTGTTTTGTGCTCTTTGGTTTTTGGGTTTTAAATAGTGGGGGCTTTCGAGGTTACAAGTGCCTCGAAAGCCCCCACTCATTTCTTGTACAATTTCGACAGGAAAACAAAGGGGGTAAAAGGATGAATAGTTGTTACTCGACCTAATTCAACCATGTGTACTTCACTTGTACAGTTTCCCAGTGTACCAGTGACCATCTCAGAAGTGGTTTTCATTTTGCAGCTCTTTAACGAACCGTATTTTATAACATAACAAATAGTAAGGAAAACTAAAGTGTGATCCACTTTAACATTACCTGATTTTTACATGGTCCTAACCCAAAAAGATTTTGTTGGTAAGAACTCTCACTGTCATTGTCAACTTCATCTAAAGTTGATTCGCATGAAATATTAATTTGATCATCATATGATTGCTGCAGCCTGGAAATAAACGAGAGATCAGAAAGTATTCCACTATCAAAACTGGAAAAGTACCTTAAAACAAAAAATTGACAATCTAAGACTCCTTGCGGCTGCTGAAGGCGTACATTACAAATTAAAACTGTTTTCATCAAAAATTGGCTCCAAGATTTTAGGTATTTTTGCTAACAAAAAGCATACTAACGTCGCATCATCATTGATTTTTGTTAAGATAGTGAATGGTCCTAAACATTGCAATATTTCAGAATATTCATGGTGAGGTCACAATGTAAATCTTCTTCCTGGGTTGAACAAATATTATTTTGATGTAAAAAAGGGGAAAACAAGCTTCCTCCGGGGCAAAAACCAGATATTCAAATCATTACACCATGCTTGTGAAAGTAATGGGTTGTTGTTTTTTCAAGCCAAAGTACTTCAGGGCACTATATACTTGAAAAACTCTTCAAAAACACGTGGGCAAAAAAAAATCAACAAGAACAAGAACGGTGGTTTTCGAATGACCTAGTTTCCGCCATGGCCAAGTGGTATAAATGACAAGACATTTTTGAAATCTACACAAAAATCTGTCCATTTTCAAGAGGCTTTGGAGAAACATCAATCAGATCGTTTATTTTCGTTCCTATGGATTAACGCTAAAATCGATCTCTGTCAAACGTAGCCAAGTCCAACCTTGAGCCCGAAGCAGCTTTATTAGATGAAATAAGATACGTTCAATTGTTGGCACTGTTACAATATATAAATCTGTACTGGTCTTACACGACTCCGTTGGGATGGAGGGGGAGGAAGCTTCTCATGCAACTCTGCATGAAAAAATAAATGTCAATACAAAATTACTGGGTCGAGTACTCGCCGGTCCCTGGGTGTGTTGTTTCGTTGTTCTTTATTTTCAAAATAAATTAAAAATGCGAAAACTGACACAACAACAAAGACCACTTTACTCTACTCCCCGGGCTTAAGAATACGCAATACGAGTTTGTCGAAATCTCACGAAATTTCAATTTCATAGAGTCGAGAGATTATATACACAACTTTCAAGGGATTCTTTCGATATTTACAAGGGCGACGAAATTGAAGAATCTGCTAGCTAACGTAATATTACAAGTCCTGAAGAAGACAATAAGGATACAGGGTCAAGATTACTTACACAAATGAGAAATGATGTAGTTTTTTTAACATAACTAATTACCATTGAATGTGGTTAGCAACTGAGTTGTACAGTAAAGTGTTTATTAGATTCTCTCTTTTTAAAAGACAAAGACATACAGACAGAGATACAGTCATAGACATACAGACAGAGATACAGTCATAGACATACAGATATATACATGGGAGGGAGGTGGGAGGGGGGATTTTGGAATTCAGTATTACGATATGGAAAACCTCCCTCTTTTATCATTCCTCATTAAAACTGCAAATTTTTATGCAAATTTTTAATGACACAGCGAAAAAATGCAGACCAAATTGTTCTCACAGATCTTACCTACTGGATACCTCTTGCTGCTCCCACACATTCTTAAGACTCCCACTGTTATTCCAGCTGCTAGTACACGACGCGAACCTTGATTCCTAAAAGGAAGCAGACCTTCGTTAAGTTTTTGTTATAAAAAGTTCACTAATCAATTACTGTTAACTCCCATGGATAAGCTCCTCACAAGACCAGGAGGTACCACTTGTGTTCTCGGTGTATAAGCCGCAAATGAATTTTACACTGGGGTAAAAAAGGTAACTATTATAGTATTAAAGTATCGGTCTTTCGATTGGTATCACTTACTTAAAAACCTACCAAGCAGACTTACCTGATGAGTGGTGCAGTGCACAAAACACTTTCTTTATTTTCACTCTTAATTACTTTATTCTCAAATACAAAATCGTGACAGGAAAGTCCACGAAAAATAAAATTATTCAGTCAAATAAATTCTTGGTTTGTGTATCTGTGCTGGATAANGAGATACAGTCATAGACATACAGACAGAGATACAGTCATAGACATACAGATATATACATGGGAGGGAGGTGGGAGGGGGGATTTTGGAATTCAGTATTACGATATGGAAAACCTCCCTCTTTTATCATTCCTCATTAAAACTGCAAATTTTTATGCAAATTTTTAATGACACAGCGAAAAAATGCAGACCAAATTGTTCTCACAGATCTTACCTACTGGATACCTCTGGCTGCTCCCACACATTCTTAAGACTCCCACTGTTATTCCAGCTGCTAGTACACGACGCGAACCTTGATTCCTAAAAGGAAGCAGACCTTCGTTAAGTTTTTGTTATAAAAAGTTCACTAATCAATTACTGTTAACTCCCATGGATAAGCTCCTCACAAGACCAGGAGGTACCACTTGTGTTCTCGGTGTATAAGCCGCAAATGAATTTTACACTGGGGTAAAAAAGGTAACTATTATAGTATTAAAGTATCGGTCTTTCGATTGGTATCACTTACTTAAAAACCTACCAAGCAGACTTACCTGATGAGTGGTGCAGTGCACAAAACACTTTCTTTATTTTCACTCTTAATTACTTTATTCTCAAATACAAAATCGTGACAGGAAAGTCCACGAAAAATAAAATTATTCAGTCAAATAAATTCTTGGTTTGTGTATCTGTGCTGGATAAAAGAAAAAAACCCCTAAACTTCCAGTCCAATAAATCTTCGAGGTACCTGTCTACGTCGCATCAAAACATTAAATTTTTTGGATGTGTGCCTATGGCACATGGAGGCCGTTTGAACATAATATCTGGTTCTCTGGTGCCGCCTATACACAGGGATTCAAGGTACCTGCAGCTCCAAATGAAATATCCATACACCATCTGAATACGGGGTTACAAAGTTGATTTTGGTGTAAGCCTATCTTCTACATCAGATGGCACTTACCCCTTATTCTATGAGTACAAATATATTTTACTGGATATTGCTTTAAAACACTGGCTAATCGTGAAATGGGTGTAACCAACGAC
The DNA here is from genome assembly GCA_003991215.1 of Morbakka virulenta. Classification (NCBI taxonomy): domain Eukaryota; kingdom Metazoa; phylum Cnidaria; class Cubozoa; order Carybdeida; family Carukiidae; genus Morbakka; species Morbakka virulenta. The sequence goes on from RDPX01000160.1 coordinate 244,205, forward strand.
ACGTGATCCTTGCAATTTCAAGGTCATCCTGTAAGTCGCTTCGTTATTTTTAAGCCTCGAGTTCCAAGAAATATGTCACAAAGTTACAGAAAAGGAAAAGGGGAAGCAAATTTGGTGAAATAACGGAGACATTATGCTAGTCATTCTGGTACATCTCCTCAAAAATGCAATGTTGAAAAACCAAGGACCATACATTATAATCTAAATCCATCCACTTACTCGACTTCTCCATGCAGCTTCACCATTCTCTTTTTCCTGTGATTCCGAGGGAGCGTAAAATTCCCAGAGTCGCCCAAATGGTGGGGATCCGCTCGACTTTGGGGTAAACGTATCTGACAAATAGGACGAATACGAAGTATCATCGCAACTACTTAAACCTTGCATCTTGCAAAACTTTGATACGTATTCTGATTTTGGTGGTGTACTAACTTCGGTTCGATTCCAAGCTCTTTTACTCTGTAAAACAAAAAACACAGTATTTCATTTTGAGGTAGCTCTGCTTTCTGACCAACAGTGCTAGGCTCGTCAGAAAGATATGCCTTAATTGCGTCGCACACGTCAAAGCAAATTTCTTTCGCAAAATCATGGGGTAAAATCAAGTTACCAAAACGGCCAAATTTGTTCCTGAGACGGCAATAGTTTGCGAATCAGGCAGGGAACATGGTGCAATAATTATTATATTGGGATTCAAATTATTTTTCGAGGTCTGCAACTGAGGTACTTTAAAAACTCACATCAGTGGTATATGTTAATATTTGAATGATCCTTGATTTCATAAATAACCGTTCCAACAGCAGATATATTTGCTGAACTAGGGAGAAGTCACGGAGTGATGAAAGTTGGGGTGTAGCTAATTTTCTATTTAAAACAAAATTAGATGTAGGAAAACTGAACTATATTATTAACTAAAAACAAAACCGAAAACTGAAAATGCTTATTTACTACCAGAAGTTAAGGAAAGGGGTAATCGCTATCGTTCTCGTTAAGCACAGTTTTGTAATATCAGTACACTACAGAACTAAAACTAACCAATCCGTGAAATAAATGGTGCACTCGTTACGGAATGAAATTGCATTCTAAACTTTTCTCAATCTAGGTCAAGGTTTTCTGGGTAGCAGTCCGGAAGGACCAAAGAATAAAGTTTAGTGTAAAATGTTTGAATAATAGCATCTACTGTGAAATTACAGTTGAATAATACCATGTATTGTGAAATTACAGTTTTCAAAGTAAATTAACCCTCTTTTGACAGAAATCAAAACAATTGTCGTGTCAGCTATAAGAAAACTGTCTGATTATCATCAAAATATATTACTCAGAAGCTGCAGTTTGGAGCAAATGGCGTGTGCCTCTGCTGGTCTGCAGTGTAATAAATCCTGCTGACCAGCCGTACCAGAGTGTATGAGGCTTGCATAAAGTCAGTGATGCTGTACGAATCAGAAACCTGGCCACTCACTCAGCACTTAGCGAGTAGTCCAGTGGGCTGTGATCGAACATGCTCCGGTATATGTCAGGACTGCACCAGATCTGTGATGTAATGATGACTAGAAGATTGAGATGGTTCGGTCATGTGAAGAGAAGAGAAGAGAAGAGAAGAGAAGTGAAGAGAAGAAAAGTGAAGAGAATTGAAGAAAAGTGAAGAGAATTGAAGAAAAGTGAAGAGAATTGAAGAAAAGTGAAGAGAATTGAAGAAAAGTGATGAGAATTGAAGAAAAGTGAAGAGAAGAGAAGAGAAAAAAGGAGATGTGCTAACAGCCATAGGAAATTGGGAGATCAGGGAAGGCGACCACGAGGAAGACCTCGGAAAACATGGCTTGACAGAGTACAAGCAGTCATTAGAAATCTCAACATCACAGAGGACCTCGCATCAGACTGGGAGGGCTGGAGGTAACCGGGCACAATCGACGTTAAAGGGGTAAGTACTCAAAAGCATATTTTGGCATTAAACCTTATTAAAACAAGAAATTAAACAACCAGGAACTCCTATTATTAGAACAGGGAAATGGGNGTGTCAGCTATAAGAAAACTGTCTGATTATCATCAAAATATATTACTCAGAAGCTGCAGTTTGGAGCAAATGGCGTGTGCCTCTGCTGGTCTGCAGTGTAATAAATCCTGCTGACCAGCCGTACCAGAGTGTATGAGGCTTGCATAAAGTCAGTGATGCTGTACGAATCAGAAACCTGGCCACTCACTCAGCACTTAGCGAGTAGTCCAGTGGGCTGTGATCGAACATGCTCCGGTGTATGTCAGGACTGCACCAGATCTGTGATGTAATGATGACTAGAAGACTGAGATGGTTCGGTCATGTGAAGAGAAGAGAAGAGAAGAGAAGTGAAGAGAAGAGAAGAAAAGTGAAGAGAATTGAAGAAAAGTGAAGAGAAGAGAAGAGAAAAAAGGAGATGTGCTAACAGCCATAGGAAATTGGGAGATCAGGGAAGGCGACCACGAGGAAGACCTCGGAAAACATGGCTTGACAGAGTACAAGCAGTCATGAGAAATCTCAACATCACAGAGGACCTCGCATCAGACTGGGAGGGCTGGAGGTAACCGGGCACAATCGACGTTAAAGGGGTAAGTACTCAAAAGCATATTTTGGCATTAAACCTTATTAAAACAAGAAATTAAACAACCAGGAACTCCTATTATTAGAACAGGGAAATGGGACACCACATTATAATTCATCACCCAAAAATCTCGGTAACAAGATTGAAGTGGTATCATTACCATTATATCATCATTGCATACTCTCGATGTTAATTGTCCGTCATTTGATTTTCCGTTCTTTACGGATGGGCCAGGAGAATCAAGCGGCCGTCCACTCTTTGCAGTATTTCCTAGTGGGTAATATGAATTTGAGTAGTTGTGAAACCCATCCGGCAGGCCTGGCGCACTGTACACGTGCATTCCTGGATTGTAAGGTATGCGATTTTGATATAATGGCAGCACTGGGTACCTTTCTCCACAATACTGTGGTGGAATAAGCGGGCTAGTTACTACTGGTGGTGGAAAACTATCACTTCGCTGTCGGTCGTGTCCATAAAATGAAACATCCGGTTGTTCATTCAAATACACTTCCCTATTACATGGTAAAGACTGCGGGAGTCCTAAACAAATAAAAAAAAATCAAAATAATGGATTAAACATGTATTTGTGTTAACCGGTTGATAAGAACCCCAGTACTGGGCTTCTCTCGCCTAAAAATTAACGCAAGGAAGCTCATTTATACAATTCTAAAATTTTCTTGACCTTTGGAATTTCCTAGAACGAAAATCTAGAGGATGTTCAAATATACTATGTTCACTATAATTAAACTTAGATCCGCTTGGGATATTGCGATTATTTAAAATGGAAGAAAGTACAAGGCTGGAGCTGTTTCAAGAACTTATTACAAGATATACTGCCACAAACAAGAAAAAGATGGTAAAGATGTAGTTGGAAGTGAATGGAAAGAAATGAAGAAGTTGGAAGATTCGGATTTTGGAAATCGCTGTCGACAAGAAAATGTCAGAAAGAAAGAAGATCAGTATGAAGAAATTACAGCGCATGGCAATATGGAGCAAATTTGTCAGAGGAAATGTGAACGAGAAATATTCTAGTGCTGGTAGTTCCAAGAGTGTCGATGTAAAAAAGGATGTTGATCTACCTGGATCACCTGAAAATTTATCTCGATCATCTTCATCTTCTGATCCACCCACTGAATCATCGCAGACAGCATTTCCGAGTGAAAGAAAAAAACCAAACCAACAACAAAAGAGGATGACCTTAGAAAAAAAAAGAAAAAGATGTAACTCGAAAAAGATATCCTTCTTTGTCTCTATCGGAAATATAAGCATGGTCTTAAGTGTGCTTGATAGCGATAAACTTTAGAGAAGAGGCGAAGAAGAAAAAATTAGAACACGAGCTGACTGTGGCAGAAAATAACCGCTTACGGTGGAAGAAATTTAGCGTTAATCCAAAACAGAAAATAGTCTCTGAATGATTTTACTTGGAAGATGGTAACAGGATTACTGAGAAAACACAAGCAGCACCAACAAAGGTCGATAACACAGAATTTGTATCTAAAATTGAGAAAACAGGAACTACTGGTTTTGTTGCGCATGAAAGTCGACACTCTGAAATCATTCGAAAGGGTAAAGCTCTGGACCAGCATACCGCAGCTCTTCGTTGCGAAAGTTTTGAACTTCGAAGCTTCTCACTTTATCTACGACCAATTCTTCGCAATGCTCGTACAATCAAAGGAAAAAGACAGGTTAACACCGGTCCCGTGAAATTTCTTCGTTTACAAAATTGTATGCATAGTAGCCAGACAGGTGCCATGTTTCGTCGATCAATCATTCGGCACTTGGAGAAAACTGTGGAGATTCGTTGAGTCACATTTCATTCTCAGGGCGACAAGACCAAGGTCCCAATCGGACTGACTGCCGCAAACAAACAGGCGCTATTAGTGATGCATTTAAATATAAAGTCAAATAACCTGATCACGATGTCGTAATTCCAAACCAACACAAGGCTGTTTTGCTTGACCAAGAACATTTTGGAGCACATCTGGATGACAAAGGAAACACAACTGATCCTCCTCACCGTGAACTGAAAAACTTTACACATGCTGCCAAGATTTTAGGTGAAATTTGGAGTGAGATGGTCATCGATGGCTACAGGATAATAGCCAAATATTTTGACGACCGAGTATCGGAGATCGTCAAAGATTTAAGTGAGAAATGGAAATCAACTCATACAATCTTTCTAATATTTACGACAAATCTTTAAGTGCAACGATATTGTATGTTGTACGCCGTTTAGGTCGTCGTACTAAAGAGTTTTGCAGGATAGGTTTCTGCCACCCCCATCTCCTTTGCATTATGCTCGAATATACCAGCAAAGAATAAAAAATATATATCATGGATAAAACTGATGAATAAAATATTGAACAATTTACGGCACAAATACTTACTCTTGAAATCACTATTACCATACTAACTAGTGGCTGTCGCGAAGGTTGCTTCTTTTTTTTTTATCTAAAATACGGTGCGACATAATTTCAACGCTACAATACGTATCAGTTTCTAATAACTTCAGCATAAATGTACATGCTAAACTCTGATTTCCATTAAAATGTTATTGCTGAGTATTTCAAAGATTACACGTCTCATGCGAGTCTCGTCATCACAAAGGAAAAAATAAAAAATTCCAAGGCGCAACCCCCCATAAAAACAAACTGACATTTCACGTGCACTGGTTGACTTGGTCAAGTGATAATATCACTTATACTCGTATAAAACAAAATACTTGCTTGTTAAAATAGGATAAGGTGCCTTCAAAAACAAAACTTGAATTGTAAACTCATTCTACAAGAGTCTGCAAAAGCATCATGGTTCGTTACCTGGCGAGGGGATCTGTGGTGGTCTACTGAATGATCCACTGATACCGTTTACTGAAGGAGGTTGTGCTGGCGAATAGTATCCATTACCCAATGCCCCGTTTCCTAACGTTGGTCGGTGCAGAGTTACGTCCGGCATATATGCAACAGGAGACGGCATGCCCGAGTTTCGATCCACCGTCGGAGAAAAAGTATAATTTGGGCCATACGACCCATTTACTGTGGTAGGATACTGTGCGTGGCTGCACATTGTCCGAGTTATGCTTTGTACATTTTGTACATCTTGCAACAAGATGCTTGGCTGTGAATCTCGGGTTATATGTGTTGTGCCATTAGCACCGTCTACAAGAAGGAAGAAAAAATTGATCCTAAAATGAAAGATCCGACTTAACTTCACCCTGGGTATTAGAAAAAGAATTCATTTATCTTAAAAAAGGATTTTGTCATCCAACACTTTTCTTTCCTTCGGATATTGTTTATAATTAAGAACAATATAACTGTCAGTGTGTAACAGATAGCTCATCATAATCCAACAACCTAAAATAAGTGTGTTTAAGGTCACAACGATGACTGAAATAAAAACATTAAGTGTGAGGTAAGAAAAGATAAACGTCGAGAGGAAATACCAGCACGTCAGGCGTGTAATTAAATGCCGACGTTACAAAGTAAAAACCAGTAACGCAAGAAATTGTTTCCCTCTCTCTCTTAATTCCAAATAGGTAAAGTATGTGATGGTACGGAAAAGCCCGACCTTTAAAAACGTCGTGAATGCACTTACCCTCAGGCAGAGTATCGGAACACTCTCTGTCACTATTTGATGTATCGTGCCCATTTCCACTTCCTTTGTCGCAGCTGTCAACCGTTTCTGGGGAAGACGACGAACCACTTCGGTCTGGAATTAAATTACCGCGAATTTTTGGCACCTGTGGCTTTTTCCGTCGCCCAAACCTTGAAAAAAAACCCAGAAAATTCTGTAACCTTGCTGATCAAATCTCTCACTCTCTTTGGTTATTTTTGCCATATCGGTATATCAAACCCTCCCTAATGTTTACCGCCAATGCCCAAGCTAAAATATCTGTGCAACGTGGCAATGTTAGTGCTCGATAAAAAAACGATATACTTCACCCTCACACAGTCAATAGGATCCTAAGGTATTTTGTACTCTTAAGTCATGGTAGCAAAAAAAATTATCTAACTAATGGTCCTAAATTAATAATAACGATTTAAAAGAATGGAGTCTAATTTTTCAAAAAGTTAAGAATTCCCCCTTTTTGTCACGGACAGTTCAGAGAAACTTGGGTCTGGAATTCAGGCTATTAAAAACTTTTTAAAAGGTCGTAAGAAGCAACTCATCAGAAGTGAAAAGATATTTTATTCTGAGACACATTAACTTATTTTCTGGTATACAGTCTAGGTTTCACACAGTCTTTCTCACTGTCGAATATCTTTAAATGTTCCCATGGTAACTCAGTTGGCCTTCAGTGACTCAGATGTGTCACATGCAAATGTGTTACGTGCAAACGTGTTACGTGCAAACGTGTTACGTGCAAATGTGTTACGTGCAAAAGTGTTACGAGCACAGCAACAATGATATACACTTCTACTGACCAGGGATTAAGTTGGCAAAAAATTTAAATATTAAAGATAAACACTTCCTGAATGCAATAAAAACCGTATCAAAAACATTTGCACACGAGCTCGTGTAAGTGCGTATTAACCGGACCTATAAAACAAAGAGCCTGATGCCATGTTTTATTCTACAGTGGCTCCAGAGTAACAGAGTAACAGGTCGACAGTGCTGTGGACCAAGGGGCTGGTGAGAAACGGANTTACGTGCAAACGTGTTACGTGCAAATGTGTTACGTGCAAAAGTGTTACGAGCACAGCAACAATGATATACACTTCTACTGACCAGGGATTAAGTTGGCAAAAAATTTAAATATTAAAGATAAACACTTCCTGAATGCAATAAAAACCGTATCAAAAACATTTGCACACGAGCTCGTGTAAGTGCGTATTAACCGGACCTATAAAACAAAGAGCCTGATGCCATGTTTTATTCTACAGTGGCTCCAGAGTAACAGAGTAACAGGTCGACAGTGCTGTGGACCAAGGGGCTGGTGAGAAACGGACGTCAACTCTAACATCTGTTCCGAATTTTTCTACGGCAGAAATAACAGGAGATAGGACAAGAGCTAACAACTTTACGGGAACTGTAGGAACTAGTTGTACAAGACCGGAAAAAATTTTAAATCCGTTATCATAAAATATATCTTAATTTCTAAACTTGTACAAGAACAATCACAATAAATCAATTTCACTTTTAATTTTCTTTTAAAATCCTTCAGAAAAATAATCTCGGCAGAGGAATAAAAAGTGCCAGCTTTCCAAAAGCTTTGGTTATCCTTTTCGGGTCTATAGATATTTTCAGCACAGATGATTCTAATGTCTTTAATCCACAGTACAAAGCATATTGCTGTCAAAGAAATACATACATCAAAAAGATATTCCCATTTCCATTATTATTATAATTAGAACTAACTATCTTTGGAGACACAGGGTCCTTGTGAATATTTTCCTCTTAGGATACTTGCCTATCCCTCTAAATTGACTCCAGGTGTTAATTTTAACCCTGTTCAATGTCTAAACTTTAAATCTTGGGTACTCACCAAGACTGGTCATGAATAATGTATGACTGGTAAAAATAATTTTTATATTGAATGAGCTGTCAGTTCGGGTATTAGAGAAAAGACGAATTTATCATTCTTATTATTTAAGTTTTCTTACGTCAATAAATACATACTACATGGCCACACCTCACTGCCGGACCTCAGGAAGATATGGAAGATATCATCATCATTATTATTATTATTATTATTATTATTAATTGTAGTGAAAAGTTTGGATGAAGACATATGAATTTGAAGAAGCAGCAGCAGCAGCAGTAGTAGTAGTAGTAGTAGTTGTTGTAGTAGTAGTAATAGTAGTAGTAATAGTAGTAGTATTAATAGTAGTATTAATAGTAGTATTAATAGTAGTATTAATAGTAGTAGTTGTAATAGTAGTTGTAGTAGTAGCAGCAGTAGTAGTGGTAGCAGTAGTAGTAGTAGTGGTAGTAGTAGTAGTAGTAATAGTAGTAGTATTAATAGTAGTATTAAGTAGTAGTAGTTGTAGTAGTAGTTGTAGTAGTAGTAGCAGTAGTAGTAGTAGTAGAAGTAGTAGTAGTAGTAGTAGTAGTAGTAATAGTAGTA
>RDPX01000160.1:252857-302273 GCA_003991215.1 Morbakka virulenta
AGTAGTAGTAGTAGTCTTAGTAGTATTAGTAGTAGTATTAGTAGTAGTAGTAGTAGTAGTAGTAGTAGTAGTAGTAGTAGTAGTAGTAGTAGTAGTAGTAGTAGTAGTAGTAGTAGTAGTAGTAGTAGTAGTAGTAGTAGTAGTAGTAGTAGTAGTAGTAGTAGTAGTAGTAGTAGTAGTAGTAGTAGTAGTAGTAGTAGTAATTTCAACACAATGTGCTTTAAATATTTCAGATTAAGCAAGATACATCATACATAATGGTATTCAAATGTACAGGGCAACCTTCAATAGCTTCAGAAGAGAAAGCAATATGCTGTCCTCTTTTAAAGTTGCTTTATGGTAGTTTCGTAGAAGACACCAATGGTTTTTCTCCATGAAATAAAATGAAAATCAATAATTATGCTGCCTACACACTGCGTTTGTCGGAGATGAAACTTTGATATTTCAAAATAATACATTATATCAAACGGGATACCTTTGCAATTCTTCACTGGAGTGTGCGAATGTACAACTAGCTCCTCTCGGGCAGGAGCCTTTTTTAAGTATATCTCGACACATGTGCGTTTTATATTTGCTGTTGACGGGCTAAAACGTAAAATGGAAAGTATGTTAGATATTCCTAGCCACACAATGTAAATAATTTTTTATGCATTGGAGGGATTTCTCCGGCTGTCTGGAAATGCGTTGTTTACTTCACTACAGGAATGGGGTATTAAGTTTCAAGGTTACGCATTAATTATTCTAATATTCTTTTTAACTTTGTCCAGTCGCCAAGGCGCCCAGAAGGTTATCCGTTAACAAAAACCCATTAAAAACAACGTTCTGACAGACAAAAGGCACTGTCCAAATCCTGGGTGCTCACATAAATCAATACATTTAATTTAGCAAGCATTAATAAGCGTACGACTGAGGTTTCAGTAGGCTGCAATAGAAGGCTAAAAATATTTGGAAAAAAAATACATTGAAGTAATTAATAAAACTTAAGTAACTACAGTATTATTAACTTAAGTAATTAATAAAATAAGAATTATCCATTTTCAGAAACATAAAAGCTACAGTCTCTAGCTAGTAAAGGACCAAATAGATAACCAATAAAAACAGTAACAAAAGCACTACAAAAGGATTAAATCTACAACAACAGTCTTGTCTATTTTTTTCTCTCGCAAAGACCTCAGGCTGAAAAACAGCCGCTGATCAATATAATGATCGAACTACAATACGGCAAAACTGTTTTCAAAATTAATACAGGGTAATTAGGAGACGTTAACCGTTGAAAATTATTTCAAGGTGGAAGGTGGAAAAAACCTACTGTAGAAAGGTTACACCAAACTGGATTCTTAACAGTGCCTGTGGCATTGACCCTGCTTTGAAACCACTGATAGAGAGCAAGTTACACTAACAATAGTTATTAAAATCATATTCAAATAGATGTGTATATGGTCATGTGGTTTAAATGGAATCGCACAACGGGTGACGCAGAATGATCAATAATTTGACCCATAGTGCTACTGAATTGAAAACAGGCTCTTTTCAAGGACCACTGGGGCGCCCTCCATGGTTGCTGAAAAGGGTACTCGTGTAGGTATCGCTGACCATTATAAAAGAGAGACTAAAATCCAAAAATAAATTCAAAACAAAGTCTTAAAAATATGGAGTCAAATCAAGTCAGACCGGTTTCGATTTTACGTATTTATCATGAAGCAACGGACTCAGTGTTGTTACTCTGACCACTTAAAAACAGTTTCCCTGGGCTGCGCAAAGGTACCTCTGCTCGTTAAAAATACTCTCTTAAAAATTATCTTTGCAATTTTCCTTGTCCTACTGGACACTTGAGCCGATGCAAATAATGCACTAAAACCATGCAGACTTTCACACATGGAACGAAGGCTAACCTCAACACGCATTCCAAAGCACAAAGGGTTAAGGTGCCAATATCAACTGCAGTCATACAGTCGCCGAAGTGCCGAGAAATCTTTATTTTTCAAGCAAGCTTTTTACTTCGAGGTTTTTTTACGGCCAATTGATTTCCGTCAGGACTGACAAGTATGCTTCGTTCTTTACACCATCCGCATTTCTTCCAGTCTATTCTGGCTGCACAATCAAATTTGTCAACTGAGTAAAACCACCTGCATTTTACGTACCGTTTTTCGCAAAGACAGACTAACGTATTAACAAACATCCTTTAAAATTACTTTTAAAAAATCCGTGTCACAAAATCGTAAAAAAGATTGCAGCAACCAAGGTATGTCCAAGCTATCTATGCGCAAAATTAATTTTCAAAACAATATTCATCAAAGTAAAAAAGTTGGGCATTTTTACTTTTATTGAAATGCGAGGGCATGGCTAAAAACTATTGTTGTGGACGTATGCATAAACACATAAAATGAACATACCTGCAAAAAATTAACATACAAACACACAAATACATGCACACACGCACCTATACATTTAAGTCTTTCCGAATGCATGGGCTTACCTTACGAGTTCTAACCCTTACCATGAAATAAGGGTGGCTTTGTATAAATAACAATAAAATTGGACTCGTTGAGTCTAGTCAAAAGGTATATCTTAAAACAAACTGACATCTAATCACTTCAGCAACTTTGAACTAATCCACTTATCTGGTGAAAACTATCCCCTATTCAATTCAACACCCCCACCACCACCACTAAATCACTGAATTTTTACCATGCAGTCAAGATTTCCTTGGACCCTCCACCTTTCGGTCTTTTTGCCCCTAAAATTCACAGCAACAAATAATCTGAACAACACTTACATGTTGGGGTTCCATTGTTCCCTTCACGTTTGCGCTATTATTCTGTAAATGATAAAAAATTGTAATATGGCGTAGCAAATATACAAAAACAGAGGTAAAACTTTCTGCCGTACTGTACAAACATCAAAACCTTTCTGAACGTTATAGTAAAAGCAGTGGGGGCTCATCCAACTCCCCCCTAAAGAACCCAAAGGTAGGACATTAAAATGAGACCCACTGATGGAAATGTTGAGAGGAAATGCAATTTTACAGTACGAATTATCACTAAAATACAGCATTAACACATAAAATGACACAGCTTACCAGGCGTGGTAAGAATAAATTCAGTGGCAGCTTTTCAAAAGAGAGTTAAAAGGAACATCTGGGAAGGAGGAAGAAAGTAAACTATTCCAGTCACCCTTTTAAACGTTGGAACTCTTACGATCCGAAGATTTATCCACACTAGCAACAACAGCGAGATTAATACTTGATGATAGGTACTGCTCAGAAATTCAGAAACAGAACCAAAAAAACTCTTAAAAACAAAAGAAATATGGAGCCCAATCGTAAATGAAAAGATTACAAAGTGATCAGGTAACGGGATGTACCAGACGTAGTGATGAAACAATAATCCGAGGAAATAACAAAAACCGGCAACACGTTGCTTGATGAAATTATACGAAATTTATCCAGACTCTTGAAATACAGACTATCTTGACTCTTTAAAAATCTGCAGAGCATAGATAAGAATCAAGAGGGTACGGCACCAAACGAAGATTGGACGTTGTCAATACAACCAACGTTATTTTTACTACAAAATTCGAGGCCGCTACTATTCAAAAACATCCATCAATTGGACTCGGTTGGTTGCCACGTAATCACATTCGACGTTTCCAAGTCGGTAACACAAAAACTAATATATTAATACAACTGTATTCCAAATAGCGTAAAAGGTATTCCATTAACATCCAACGAATGCCTGAGAAGTAATTTCTATTGATCTAAAGGGGGCCCAACTGTGTTACAACAGTCCCGAAATGCTTAATCCCGAGTGAAATTTCAAACGAAAACACAACTTTGACAGTAAATCTTAATTAGTGTTCAAATGTTGTAACATAATGTCTCTTGACAAAACAATGTCATGAATTAAGCGTATCATAATTTAAAGGGCAATATACTCTATAATAAGTCATTACCCTCAGTAGGGCATATATCCATACTGTCAATGGAGTACCAATATTGAACGAAATAGATAATACATGACATGTAGTGCTGTGGTGCTTGTGTACCACTCTTTCATTTCTTCAAAAATCAATTCATTATGGTTGCAACTGTGGGGACCTTTTGACCGTCTTCGCATTTCAGTTTAGTATCTCTTTAAAATTCCATACAATTCAAAGCACATTCGAGATCCGTCGAGTCCATTTCATGAATGTTATAAATGGGCATGTAACTAACATTAGCGACATCATTCCGCCTGTCTTACACTCCAATGGGGCTTAAGGACAGTGAAGTGATGGGTCATTTTTCTAGCTATTCGTTTACTGATAGTTTTTAGCATTCCTTAAATGCAATCTGTGCTATGTAAGCGTTGCTTCTAAAATGATGGCAAGCAGCAGAAGAAAGAGATTTTCCCGAAACAAAAAAGATACAAACAATAATGAGATATTTGCATTGTTACACGAAATAGTACGAGACAATGAATGCGACAGAGTTACTTACACCCGACACTAATAATAATGTACCCATAGGCTCTGAATCACAAAAATATCAATCTACTGAAAATAACACCAAAAAAGCAATTAAAAAACAAAGAAAGGATCATTAATCAAATGTAACAATACACTGGTAGGGGAACATCAAAATTGTCTTCTCCATCCTTAACTTGTCAGAAGAAACAACACCCTTCCTCGCATTTAAATAATGTCATAGGTACTAGCGTTATGTAAGGAAACCAATCATTTGTGCCGTTTATAGAGGACGAGAGTTCAGAATTTTGGAGAGACACTATCTCGTATGCTAAATTTTTAGTCCCCTTTTAAAGATCGACTTTTTCCAAGCACGGTCATCTGAGCATGTCGTGACGAAATACTACTTTGTAACTTTGCATATGCCCATCGTTATTTAACACGTGAAAAGTGAACGTTACTTTCTTGCACATTCCAAATTAAACATTTTTCAAAATTGCTCGTGTTCACACTTTTCTACAAAATCAATCAAACTTATCTCTTCAGGTGAATCCCCGTTTCTCTCCATGGGATTTTGGCAGTTCAAACTTCTCACTTTTATGTTCCAAACAAGTTTGTTTTCGTTTCTGCTGCCACACATTCGCGTATAAATTTTGGGGGGCTGCGTTGCATATTTAAGTAAACAGATTTAACTTCAATCATTGTTTCATACCTGCATAAATTCTACAAGCCCAAGCACAATCTCCTTTAATGCTTCCATCGACCCGTGCAGTTTATTCCATGAAGGTGACGGTCGCTCTGGGTTTGGGTCAATGGCAGCCAGAAGCTCAAGATGAGGCTTTAACTTCTGTAGGTTTGCTGGGTCACCCGTTCTTTGTAAGGCGATTATTAACTCTTGAATACTTGCACTAAACGAGGCAGGTGATTGTAGCTGTATGAAGAAAACGGTTTTTAAAGAAGTTAAAAGTTTAAAATGATACACGTATTACAAGAAATACAAATTAGAATAGAAATATCGGCTTTTTCTTTCTACTCTTTCCACCAAATCCTAAGTGCAATAAGTACCAGGTTTATTACCTTTCTTGGTTCACTTATTGCTGCCAATTTGAAGCAAGATACGCTCAGGGCTAAGAAATAATCTATAGAAGACAGAAATGGTGTTAGTTTTTGTCTTCTTCTTCTCCTTAACACAAAAATTGTCTACCCCCTACTTAATCGAGAAACTAACTGGCGAATCTTGAATGTTCATGGTGGGGCTAAGCACTAAAAACCTTGTCAGATAACTAAACTATCTTCCTACTGGCCACTACAGGGTCATTAACTTACAATGCAGAACTTCTGTGGTAAAAAAAGTATGACCCCCGTTTCTTTGACCCACTTTACAAAGACGCTTCTACACTTCGTTGCAAATCGTTGAGTGTTCTCTTTTCTGTAGTTCTTTCTGTCTTCCATTGCCTTTCCTTGCCTTGCGTACTGCAGCTTGACGCTTCTTGCAGGCATCTTGCAAGTTGAAGCTTTGACGGCTGCCCTCCGTTCTCNTGAAGTGTCATGGTGGGGCTAAGCACTAAAAACCTTGTCAGATAACTAAACTATCTTCCTACTGGCCACTACAGGGTCATTAACTTACAATGCAGAACTTCTGTGGTAAAAAAAGTATGACCCCCGTTTCTTTGACCCACTTTACAAAGACGCTTCTACACTTCGTTGCAAATCGTTGAGTGTTCTCTTTTCTGTAGTTCTTTCTGTCTTCCATTGCCTTTCCTTGCCTTGCGTACTGCAGCTTGACGCTTCTTGCAGGCATCTTGCAAGTTGAAGCTTTGACGGCTGCCCTCCGTTCTCATTTGGCTTGACAAATGTTTTTCTCGGCGATCTAAATGAATATCAAGTTTTTCACTTTTTGCCGGTAACCTTACCTTAAGAAATATGGATGTCTTGTTTAAATGTTATTATTCAAGCGAGCAACGGTTTTTCATGTAAATTCAATGAACTACACTCAACAGCTACCACCAAAACTCGGCAGGGTTCCCATAGTTCACCCGTTCACATTCGTAATAAGCCACCTTTTTATCAAGGTGCGGTTACTGTGTCAATGCTTGGTACAGAAAATAAACAAGTAGAAAAAAATCGGCACAATGGTAAGAGCAACGAAAAACCAAACACAACAGAAATGACCACTCTACAAATAAAGGTCAAGAAAATTTAGATATTTAACTAACAGATATGCTCTGTAACGTAAATTTCTACACACAGGGAGTGAGAGCAGGGTCGCAACTGAACAGCGCGCAGGTTTCCAACGGAGAGCAGATTACCTCCATAGAGGGGATTCTGTGGACAGTCAGCCTTATGTCAAAAAGATGCCAAACCAACCCTCGCGGGCATGAATACTCTTGGTGTTACTCTGCCCTTGCACACGAATTGGAGATCGCTACATTGCAATACACTATCATGCGGGTATTCTAGATTACAAACAGATTTAAATGACGGTTGAAATACAAACTAATGTGACGGCAAATCAAAAAGGTGATGGCTGGCTTATGGTGATAACGTAAGTAACAGTCAACTAACTCAAAAACGTGGTAATAGTATTACGCAAATAACGAGAAATTAAATGAAGCGACTAAGCCAGCACATCACAAGTAGTCCGTCCGAAGCCTCAAACGTCGCTCCGCTTTTCTTTATGCAAAGCCACTGACCAGGATCCATATTTAATGAACTCGCCGTCAATCTTTGGTATGAAAACTATGATGTTGAAATTTTATTATTGTTTTTATTATATATTAATATTCTATATTATATTATTATATATATTATTATTTTTTTTTTTTACACATTTACTTTGAATTGTTTTCTTGAAATCCAGCACCGGGTCACTACCAGTGACCTATTATTATTATTATTATTATTATTATTATTATTATTATTATTATTATAACCGTTTAGTTAATAATACGAGTGAATAGCTTCAATACCGATGTATTATTGTCAAACTTAAATCTTATTAGTGTGTTACTGCTTTCTTCGTTGTGTCACGAGTTTTGTAATTTTTTTGCGGTGTTTTTCTTTATAACACGAAAACGGAAATAGAAATGTAACTATATCAAACTACAATATTATAACCTGTGTTAGAGAGCTATCACTTAAAATTAAGTATAAAACAGTGGGTAATTAAAAATTCATCAGAAATATTTGGCGTCGTCTTTAAACCATTAGAGAAAAACCCCTTTAACTCTCTTTGCAGCTGAAGGCTTAATTTTTCAGTAGTCAAAAAGGATTTTTGAAAGCAAAGTAGCATTCGTATCTCTGGATACGGAACACAGGACAAAAAGTAAAACACTATCAGAGTATCGGATGACAACTTGGGGACACCCGACGTCCCCTTTCATCTTTTACCTTACCTATATTTTAAGACATTTACATACTCTCTTTGTATTCTAGGCTTGCTAATGTAGTTAGAACACGATATTTATTTTTAAAAAGACAATTTTTTATTCAAGGCGTAATTCTATTATGTTGATGAAGTGGTGGCGATGGAGCGAAGGAGTATTACATCATCTGCTTACCTTGTCGATGATTGACTGCATATGCGATTTGTGTATATCATCTCCATACAACAAGGCAGACCATTGTTCTGGTGAAATATGAAGACCAGCTTCCATTGCTATTTGAACAATCTGCGCATCATGTTCTTTTCTGAGAGCCGAGTAGGTGCGATACTGTAACAGAAGAAAACGGTGTCTTTTTTACTAACAAGGGCAAACTAAAATATCAAGACCATTGATACAAAAATGCAATAGTTATTCTTAAGGTATTCTCTAAATACGTTTCTGTCCCTCTAACGAAGGTAATAAAGCATTAAATAAGCTTAAGCTGTTGTCGTCTACCTTCTTCATTCTAATTTCATTTTTCTCAACAGTACACATAGTGTATTTTTTTCATTTGTTTCCGTTGTGATGCAACTTAGCGTTGAATTATGTTGAATGACCAAAAACTCTGGATTGTACCAAGTTTGTATTAATTTTCTGGCGTGTTCCAATTTTTTAGGTTAAGTACCAACAAGGCTTTTATTTCGCTAAATGAACTAAAATACACTTTAACTACTCAGTACATGGCGTTTGTGTGAGGAGTTGTCAGCCATGTTCAATATTGCAATGTTCCAATATTGCCTGAATAACGACGAAGTCAGTAGCAACTGATATCTCGACATTTCGAAATGATTCTAGGTCGATATTCAATTTAATTCTGTATTGTTTTACTTTAAATTCTATTAATCTTCCAGACCACTGTCGATAAAAAAGTAGTATATGGTATACTGCTATTGTAGCATCTCTTCTTAATTGTTGAGAGATGCGACAAAAGTTTCACTTTGCCGGTGACGCTGTTAATAAACTTGATATTACCATCAGATGAAAAGGTTGGGTCTAGCTTGGTCCCAAGGTATATTAGTTTAAGATAGTCAAGACTGGTTGTTATAGATATAAGATCCTGTTGTATTCAAAAAAGAACACCCCTGGGCATTTCTATGATCGTCGCCTTGTCTCGAAAACCATAAGTTGTTTTTTTCGAAATCATCAATAATTTGTTTCGAGTTTTTAAAAGTAAAATGTTCATACCTATGTGCCAACCGGTGGTGGTTCTAGTTTCTGTACTGAACATTACCACTATGACTTGCGTAGAAGTGAAACTGCCATGTTGTCGTCGTTGGCGTTGTTGTTTGGGTCTACTAATATTGGTGAGTGGTGAAATATAGCGAAATAATCGGTGTAACCAAATTCATCCCAATTAAGGTTTTTCTCCTTATTTGACAAACACCTAGGTCTGGTCACAACGAAAAAGATGAGAGCTTGTCTCTATACTACATCTCTATGCTCCCAACAAAAATAAAAATAAAAACGAAATAAGTGCACACTGCAGCAACTTGACCACATTTCAACATCTGATCCCTTTTTTGGGCTGGGTCAGCAAATTAATTATAGAAAACTATAGAAACCTTAACTACTAATTGCAATATATTACAAATACGATACAGTGTGTTTATTTCGGGTACCGCTTTAATTACAAACAGCGCCGACATTACCAAACCATTAATTTTAAAAACATTTTACGCAAGTCTTTTCCGCCTACACAAAGGTGACTTCTCTGCGTCCAAAGAGCTCACTAAAAATTCGGCAAGTAAGAGTTCGTCAATGAAACAAATTTAAAGCACCAATACAAATGATAGAAAATCTTACCCTTTCCTGCAGTTGAAGCAGTGATGAGTCGCCCTCCCTCTTTGTCACCTGAAAAAACAGCACTCAAAACATTAACCGTTATACTTTAAATTAGTCTTCTTTTGATAAAAACACTGGCAGAATTATAATCAATGCCCCATCAACTACGCAACATATTATCAATTCACTACAGATTTGCACTGACCGCTTGATTTTTAGAACAATTACCCGTAACCTTAAGCGAACAAATTGAAGCTCTGAAAAATTGTAGTACGTAAGATGACGACTCTGTCAATTATAATACTTATCAAGAATGCAGTGTGTTTGGGTGAGTCGAGGATTTTCGCCACTGCAATTATTACGTTTCTGATGGTAAATGATTATCGAAACCAGCGCGGTGCAATTTGCCACATCTGCAATTACCATTTCTCCCTCGAATATGTCTATGCATGCAATATCTCCTGATCATATAACTAGTTCCATCATAAGCAATACAAATACAAGTCACTGTATTCGAAATAAGGTAGACAAATGATAAATATGAAAAAAAATGCCACCCCCGAGCTAAAAGATTCTAAAGCGACTGGCTTTATTACGCACGCATACTCGTGTGAATGTCTGTATACATAAATATATGTATGCATGCATATATATATATCGTAATCTACTTTTCACACCGATCACCCAACACACACAAGTGTGAGTTTTGATCAACTGTTTTTTTTCTGGAATAGCATACTATCTAAAAATTTGACTTTAATGCGACGACAAGTTGTGGTCTCTTTGCTTTTGTACCCGTAGTATGGTCAAACCTCAACCGGCTTATGTGCTTTAGAAGAACAGCATCATATCCGAAATATTTTCAGAAACAGTTGCAATTGCAGTCCTTAATAACAAGCACAGTAAAAATAAATCCTTGTTTACAAGATTTAGTAAATCCTCCCTCTTTAAAACCCCAAGTGGTGCTCTATTAAATAGAAAGAGAAAACAACAAAAAACGATTTCAACATCAATGTAGCGTACCCAAAAGACTTTTTTAACTTTAAGTAGATAAAATCCTGTTTTCTTAAACCTTACTGCTTTACACATTACAATGCATGGCTCATGGCACGCACTTTTCATAAGGGTTGGTCTTTTCTAGGTTTCAATCATTAATTATACTTTTTGCATATTTTATAACTATGACGTCAAGCACATTTCAAAATGTCGGGAGGCCAAATCATTTTACCGTATTGTCTATCAAAGGACCAATGTAATCCCAAACCCTCTTAAAAGAGGAACCGCCGTTTTCCCCAACCAGATATTTGGCCAGTCAGTCAACTCCCTAACCAGGCACTTGCATAACTAGACAATTCCCAAATCAGGCAATATCAAAATCACAAAATCCCTTAACAGGGCAACTCACAGACCAAAAACCCTTCAGGTGAAAGATGTATATTTCGTAAAGTAAATGACAAAATTATGAGTTAATTCATGCAGTTACTTTTAATAAGACATTGAAAATTTGACGAACTTACATTAAATTTTACATTTTTTACAAAACAAACTGATAAATGGTCTGTAGACGTAAAATATCCGTCGGGTGAATGTCTGCAGGGGTAACGTTTGATTGGGAAAATATTTTTAGAAAAAATCTTACAGAATCTAAGATTACTTTAACTGAATATTTGGTAACACATAAAATATTTCATACACATCTCATTTTCATTTAATATTATCACATATAAAAGATATATATATATATATATATATATCATTAGTATTTACTGCTTTCTAAATTCTGTACTGGTTGGTAGTACCCGTTATTACCACTGATTTAAGTTGCAGCCACAAAAAACAATAAAGGAAAAATGTAGATATAAAAAAATATCCAGATATCTTACCTTAAAGCATGACGCCCTATAGAGCAACTGAACTACATGTCCAATGCTTGTTTTCGATGCTTGGGCAAAACGGAACTCTAACTTCTGTACAACATATAACACTAGCACTTTTCTACATAAAGAATTCCCCTCTTCCAGAGCAAGTAAAATGTAACGCAAAACTTCTTCTTGCATAGCAGGGCCTAAAAACTGGCACCCACGTAAGCGTACTGCCGACCATAGGTTTCCCGACAGCTGTTGTGCATTCTGGTGCAAAAGAATAAGTTCCTTTACAGCCCTTTCTCCAAGGCTGCGAGCTGCTCGCAATGCCCTGCAACGCCCTTCCTCTTCAGCCAGCTGACAGTTGACAAGGGTAACTAGTTTCCTCTGCATGGGCCTTGTAAGCACCCCGCTACATGTAGCAGAAGTGGAATTAACAGTGCTGGTCACAGTATTGTTGTTATTTGTGACGAGTGGCGCAAGGTACTGGCCAAGGGATTCGATACATTTCCGTGCCCCTTCAAAATAGCTGTGATTTTCCTCCACTTCCTTTATGTTAACATTTAAAGTTTCCGGTGGCTTCTTACCAACCAATTGCAACAATGCATAATTGTAAGGCAAGTTGTCTATATCTTTTGTGATTTCGGTTTGGTCGAAAGGGCAGTTCTGCTTAGAAAGCCGGGATAAACAAGATAAACAAATTGAATGACTACATCCAAGAGTGATTGGTTCACGCCCATCGCTGTCAAACCGATTGTAGCACACCGGACAAGAAAGAAATTCTGACCACTGAGGACCTTGGATGGGCATGTTAGGTCACACAGTGAGCGTCTGGGTCTAAAAACAAAATGAAACATAAAAATCTGGTTTAAATTTCAAAAACGTGACAAATTTAACCTTCTATTTAAAAACTGGTATCCAAAGTTTTAAAGGAAACATATATTATCTTAAAATATTTCCAGATTGGAGAGTTATTCTTATATATACATAAAGATTATAAAGATGTTAGATCCAAACAGTTGTTTAATCAAGACCGGCGCAGTAAGCAACTTCATGATCCATGGAAAAATTGCGAGAAAAAAATATGATGCAGATTTGCTTGTTGCAAAACACAAATTCATAAAAGCAATTTCGTTTTAGAATTTGCGATCGCAACATAATTCGAATGCTATGATAATCGAACTGACTATTTTTGTCAAGTTTTGCGGAAAGCCCTGACGGTGTAATTACAAATGCACAGCAAATAACGATAGAAAAACAAACCCAGTCAAGTTACACTACTTCCTGCACTTCACTCAGATCACTACTCGGCAACCCTACAATAACATGTCACGATTGGCGAAACAAGGTTGTTCTGGAAGGGAATGATGTGTTTCAAACTTGACGTCCTTCCATGTTTTATACTACTGTAGCTGCCATAGAAACTCAGGTGCAGATCATGGATCCCATCAGCATCAGAATACAAGCTGAAAATGGCGGTCCTACTCGGAAGTGCAACTAAGGTTACTGAGAATCGCACTGACTTTATTGGAGTGAAGTTGACTCAAATATTCAACTTTAAACACAATTACTATTACTAGTACCACTATTAATAGTAAGTTCTTAAATTATGTGAAACTGTGATTTATGCTAATGTCAAAACTTGCAATGGAAAGAGTGTTATCGAGATCGAGGAGAAGCTGACTGAGGACCTAACACGAATTGAGCAGTATCTACGAGAAAACGAGCTGATAATTAACATGAATGCTGGAAAGACCGAGGTAATGTTGTTTGGTACATCGAATCGAACATCAACACAACCAAGAACCCTACAAGTACGACTCAACGGATAAATTGTCAACAGCACTGACTCTTACACATACCTAGCCCACTCACTGGACTGTAATCTCATACTTTACCGGGATTTCTTAAAGCCTACACGAAAAGCAGTTCAAGATTAAAGCTGCAATCCAAACTATGTCATTATCTGAATCAGGAAGCAGCTATGAAAATATTAATGTCAACAATTTTTGTAGAATATTAACGTACATGCTATCTGTAAAGTTGCATCTAAGGTACACAGTCGAAGAAAATATTGTCTGTTGAAAGGAGAGCTAAACGGATTATCGGAAAAATGTACCATCCATTTAGAAAACGGTGAAAGACCGCACAGTCAAGTTAGTTCGAAAATGTTTAAATGGCAAAGTTTGTTGCAATTTCCAAAACTATTTTGAAGTACAAAATCACAGCATGAATACACGAAACAAGTTGAAAAACGAAAACAGCCAAAACGCAAATTAGAATTCAGGAAGAGATCATTTTATTACCTAGAAGCGAAATATTTTAATGAAACCTTTAACTTCTATAATGTAGAAATAAATCTATTTTAATAGCGTTTTTCTTTTTCTTTTATTTTCAGTCAACTAATTTTTCATCCTCGTTCCCAGGGCCTCCTCTTGGCTTTTCTGGCATTTCTGAACGTCAGGAAGTGAGAAAGAAGCCCTGGAGACGCGTTTTTAAGTTCTTTGATTTTTACTTTTAAATTTCATATACCTTTTCTCTCTCAAAAGTGGACACATGTTGACAGCAGTGTTTATTATATTTTTATTTTAAACAACTGAATTGTATCATCTTCTATAAAGATAGAAGTAATAATAATAATAATAATAATAATAATAATAATTGCTTGTTCCCTATTGTTCCAAGAAATAACGGGTATCCCCACCGACAAATTCTTAAACAATCCGTAATTAAAGGGAATGTCCTCGAAAGTGGAACCAAATTTACCTCGCGGAATCGTGGCTGAGGCAACAAAACAGGTAAAACAATTGGGCAGAAATCAGAAATTATTTTCAAAAAGAGTAAAGACCAGGGACTACGACTTTCCAAAATTGCTACTACTGGATGAATAAGTTTACTGAACGCTGCCACTACTCGTTCTACAGAAAGCCTGATCCAAAAGTGAAGAAAAAATAGCAGTTGCTGAAAGACACCAAAAGAATAAAAACACTTGTTACAAAGCAAATTAAATGGAAACGGTAAAGGGGTTTTGAAAAAATGTTAAAGTGCAGAGAGTGGTCGTGACAGTTGAACAAAAATAGTGGGAAGCTGCTCGGTGTTCAAGAGGCAACTAAGCTTCAATTTTCATAGAATTTCAGAAGAACAAAGAGCTTATTACAGACCTGAATTGGCAATGAAAATGGAAATAAAAAAAGAAGTTTGCGGTTTAAGTTTTATAAAAATTGCGCTTCGGTGAACTGCTCAATTACAAAGTTCCTTAAATCCTCGCAAATCCGCGTTTTCACCGTAGATTATCACTCCTTTGGGCGCTAACAAAGGAAAGAGAGATCGGACTTTTTCATCACGACTGCAGATGAGAGGAGGGGGAAGGAGAAGGAATGGGGCATGGAAAGGAAAAACGACAGGAAGTAAACCAACTGGGTGGGATGAGAACCATCACTTTTGCAACTAACGAATGTGTCTGTTTATATCGACCCATGACATAACTTCTTGGCGAAATTGCTACACAATCTTTCCAAAATTTTCAGAAAATCTAATTACACTACCTCGACCGGTGACAAGGGGGAGTTCATTTTTTGTGTTACCTCTCCAAACGTAAACTGTACAAAATAATACATATTTCAAGTTTTCCATGAAAACATATCAATAACCTTCATCTCACGAGTCGTAAGGTTTGACTGAGTTACCTCATTCGCGCGAGAATTTTTCCTCTCGTCAACCTCCTAAAAATGACATAAAACAGCTATTTTATATCAGCAAAATCCAGTATTAAATATTTCGTTCCTTACGACTGGAAACTTTACGCAATGCCTTCTTAACATTGAATAACTCCTTTCAGTGATAACTTTCCATTATCGATACGTCTTTAACTCGTTGTAAAAAAAGACCAACGTAAGTTATTGATCAACAGTGGCTCCCACAAGAAAACAACCAGTAAGATGTTTCAAGATTTTATGATTTACGCTCAAAAGCGAAAATATTTCCACGCTTAATTTTACTCAATAAAACAGCCCACAACTTTTGGATTCCACCCACATTCCAAATGGAATTGCTATGCCATTGTTCTTTTTAGTGAAGTGGGAAGGCTGACAGGTGAAACAAACAACTAAAATTCATTTTCAAATTCCAACATTTTTCTCTATCTTGCTTTTGCATGAGAGTTTACTCGAGATATTTAGTGACTTGGCTAATATGCTGAAATTTCAGATTACAAAAAGCAACTGCTTTGAATTGACTGGAGTTTCCAACAGACCAAGGCAGAAGCAAAAACAGTTGTTTACTCGTATGTTACGTTCGCTAAAATGCCTTGGACGGGGGTGCACGCAGGTGTGTAAAAAAGCAAGCTTTTTCGACCACGAGAACGGGTCAAGCCAACTTTCCCACGTTGACAAAAACCATCAAGAATATTCCAGCGTAACATATCGATAAAAACACTGAGCTCACGTCGATAATAAAGGGTACTTTTAAATATATGCCAAATAAAAATCTGCTTTTCTCACAGCAAATATCTTCAGTTTGTAACAGCCTGTGAGAAATCCAACGTATTTTAGGAACGAGACTGCGTTTCAAAACATGACTTTAAAAAAACCCACTTCATAGGAACCCATCGGTGTCATCGTGAAAAAGTTTGTGCTCTTGCTACTGAATAAAAAAATCGGTAACAAATACTTCTGAATTTTGGTTAAGAAAAAAATACGTTTACCACCCACGCTCGGTGTTTCACCATATTTTTTTACGTCGTCTTGCAAAGCAATTTTTACTGGTAGATTTTTAGATGCAGTAACCTTACCAATTTAACTTTTCCGTTTCAAACGTTACCAGTAATGCATAGATTGTATCCGAGTAAATATCTGAGAACAAACATGTCGACGGTGGTGGTAAGACAACAGGACGGGATTTCAGAAGCACACACTGTAAGTATAACTGTACTTTAAGTCTGTCAAGTCATACATCATGCTTGTTTAGCACGTTCATTTGCAAATTCCAACCCAAGGTTAAAGGAGAGACACAATCAGCAATCAGCAATGGGGTTTTATATGCTTTCTTGCCCATAGCAAGAGAGGGGTTGAGCAAGGGAGAATGCAAGTGTCTCGTCTGGGTATTGTAAATTTTAAGAATTACAACAATAATCTAAAGCGACCACAAAAATCGTCATCACCTTGTCCAAAGTCATTTTTATGAAGCTGCATTTCGAAAGAGAGTTAATCGTTTCCATCCAGCAGAATTGCTCCGGTACGTCGTTTTTAAAACAAATATGGCACCTGCAAACAAGCGTATTTATTTTGACTCAAAGACAAAAATTCATTTCTTTTATTGCGGTGTTGCATTTTGATAGTAGGTCTATGTCTATTAGTCCAGGGCAGGAAAGTTTTATATTAGGGAAATTATTCATGAAAGACGATCAAAATTCTTGAAAAATCTACTTGACAGGAATGATTTAACCATTTTACTTTTTCAAAACTATCAAAATGCCGACTATCCAACTGAAGAATAAATAAAATAGCTTGCGTCATTTATTTTTACATCCAATTATACTTGTGGTACAGCGGGTAATAACTGTGCATGACTGTAAGTGACGTCATGATGCCTCAATGATGATCCTTAATTCTCTATCACAAGAAGCTCAGGGCCGATGAACCCAGACTCAGTTGTATCTGCGTCAAAAGAGTGCTGCTTTTGTCTCCCCGTTACTGTTCTATTTTCTGTTAGTCCTCAACACAGCTCCACTAATCCTGTTGTTAACATTCAAACAATGTTTTATTGTTAGATCATTTTATTTTCTTTTAGAGCTTGTAAAAAGAATATATTTTACGTGTGTTGCACTGTGTTTGTATTCTTGGTAGGGAGTGGTGCAGAATCCCCGTTACGATTCTGTTTTCGGTAAACCCTTACCACAACTGCGCTAATCCTTTAGTTGATATTTGGTTCTGCAAACAGGGGCATTCCTTATTTCATCCAGAAAATTTTCTGTCGTACTCTACTCTGTCGCCGCTTCCTGTTTAATTGTTGAAATGTTGGCCGAGGTGACTTCACTAGCAACCAATGACTTCATAAAAGGATGACCAGTAAATTCAGCCGAGGTACAAAACCCAAATACCGATTTACACATTGGCAAATGGCTAAAGACTGCCATTACTGTTCAGTTAAAAGTTCATTTAAATATGAATAAAAAGAGAAATAAATAAACTGAAACAAATAGGATAAAATAGTGCTTAACCCCTTCCGAAATCACATGTAGGTGAATTAGAAAATAAAACACTGCAACTTGAAAAGAATGTATCATTACTGGTATCCACGTGCTTTTAAAACAGACAAAGCATTGTGCAATCTGTAAATTAGGATCAAGAAACGCCGATTTACGTGGGTACACATTCCTTACGTACTACCGTATGTCGTCAACGTAATGTGTACGTCATTATAAGTCTGTGTGTGCTTATTTGGGGTCGACTATGCTCTTCCAGGTTTACTATTGCTCAACAGACCTTAATTACAAATAATACTTATCAAACAGCTATTAAATACTTATTGTGTTTACAAGTTTTATTCCTTTCGCTATTCACTTGGTTTTTAAAAATACAAAGATCCTGTGAGTTGTTTTTAAGGGGAAGAAAACAAAATGCGCGTAACCATCAGTCGTTAGCCTCTGGAAAAACGGGAAATGGCGAGTTGTATAGTTTGCAAACACATATTCCTCCTTTGTCTTTTTCTTCACAGGTCTTGCAAGAAAATCAAATGTAAAACAGATGTATGCAACCAATTCTTTCAAAATGACTACTGACAAAAAGAAAGCCGACGTGCACCACAGATGGTGCCGAAGAAAACAAACACAAGGGGCCGAGATCTTCTTCAAGGTATGAGAGGAGGACTTCGTTTCCCCTTTGTTTAATTTCATTAGAGTACAGGGCAATGTACAAACCTGTTCTCAAGCTCGGCTGTGTCAATTTCCAGTAATTAAATCTATACTTGCTTTAAATTTTCATTGCAAATAGTGGCTTACCAACATAAAGTTATGTACCGCCTACAACATTAATTTGTATCCTCCAGTATTTAGACTCTGCCTATATATTATTAGCTAAAAATTACTCTATCACCATACTCATTTCTTGAAAATGGTCTAGACGATCAAAGAATTGTTTTCCACCGAACTGAAAAGAAGATAGTAGAGTAAAATTCTATTGACGGGCTTTCTGAATTCTCCTGATGACCGTAATCTTCAAAAAAAACCTCACAAAGTCAAAATCGAAAAAAAACCATAGGGGGTGGGCTTGTCACATAAATCCCAAATATATATTAACATTTGAAAGATGTTCCGACACGATACAATTCCATTCTTGTTTAATCATTAATGACACTTGTTTGATTAAAAAATTATTTTTACGTTAATGTATTTTCCCATATCCACGTTTTTTTCAAGAGCTGGTTATCATAAATAGTTATCAAAATAACATGAATTATAATTTATGTAAGACGGTCTTAATTGTTTTGTCTCTTAAACAGTCCTCATTTACTTTTTATCTGACTTCCGTATTTCATACCAATAATCAAAATACAACATTATTAAAATACTAAAGTTTCGTCCAATAGGGCCAAAAGGAGTGGGGGTCTTGTTCACAAAATTCAAATTTTAGCTGAAAGCAGAGGCTCGATGAAGTACCTTATTCATAGGGAAGCAACATTCATGGTTTTCAGAAAGCTTTGGGGGGGGGGGGGAGAGACAAAGGCGCCGCCAGGCATTACGGTACCATAAATCGAGGCTTTTTCAACCATGAGATCGTTTGCTTCTTAACATTTTACGTTTTTATACGATGATGTCGTCAAACACGGTAGTGTTAGGTTTGCACAGGTATGTTCTTTACATGATAAGATGTGTAACTAAAACTGTCGAATGGGGGGAGCGCCTCTTCGTGTGGAAAAGGGGGCAACTGCTTTTAAAAAGTAGTTCCTACATCAAGTCTAGAAGGTAAGCCTAAAAATGATAAAAACAATATATTACTTAAAGTTGACAAAAATATTTTTCAAAATATTTTTCTCTGGTTTTCCGGGGGAAAAAAACCCTTGAAGAATTTGGGTAGCATACCTTATTTGCATCGGATTCACAAGTAAAACGGCTCTAACTCAGGCGTGGTATGATTAGCATACCCCGTCTTCCACGTAATGGGTTGGAATTCGCGAAATAAAAATCGTTTCATCCTTTTCCGAATAATAAAGATCACGGTAACAGAGAAGTTTTGGTTTTTTTAGGTAAACTTCGACATCTTGAATAATTAGATTGGAAACGTTAAAATGTTATACACAACAAGGGGGTTATGTGATGTTCTTTATTAAAAGACCAGTTTAATTCCATCCCTTCAATCATAAGAACGACGAAATACGAAGGCAAATACTAACTGTACCCTTTTAACTTATAAAATTTAAAAACCTCAAATTTTACGTTTTGATGCAGTCTTGCTGGGGTTTCTGAGAAATGGCTGTGTTCAACCTAATAAATCTTAATTTTTCGCCCCCAGAACATTTCAGAACGCATCCTCATGTTAGTTACAATTAGTAATTCCTCTCCGACAATTGACTAACCGGTGCCAAGCTGAGAAAGAACGGGAATTTTACACTCTCACTGATAACCCTTAACACTGTTTGAGTAAGGCACCACACTGCAGGCTTCTTAAATTACACAATTCATCCAGCAGAGCACAAGTTGATCAAGGGACAACCTTGCAATATTTCAGAAAACCTACTCAATAGTTACTGCATTCTGTTGGGAATGAGGAAATAATTAAGAAATATTTAAAGGCTAATGACTGAGAAATTCATCAAAAGTCCAAACATTCCTTCCCAGCAGTTGGAGATTTGGGGAGGGGGGTGTCCTAACAAAACCAAAATAAACTTTCATTTAGGGGTTGAGCTATAAACAACACTGTTGGTTGGGTACAGCTGGCATCACTTACAAACCTTATGCTCACAACCTTCATCATTACCGTCTTTGGAATATAAATTGCAGAGTTTTTCAGTCAATACTTGGTATCAAACGGAAACGAGCATTTTTTGGTACTTTCTGACTTACCAGATAAATATTCTGAAACGTTGCAGAGTTTAATCATGTTTTCACTTTTTTCCCAAAAAATTTTATGTGCAAACCAACCAATAAACAAAATACCGCTTGTTTCATTGGGGGATTCACAAAAAAGGATTAGATATCAAGGAAATAATTGGCAGATGACTTCAAGACTGATTATATACCAACAACTATTAATACCAGGCTCAAGTGAATCTAACTGAAAAAAAACACGATTTTTTCAAATGAATAACTGTGACAGCACCTCGAATTTTTTTTCTGTTACCCGTGTCTGTTGTCTTATTTGCTCTTGTCCGAATGACAGAAATATATTTAGCAAGGTAATTATTACTAGCTTCACAACAAGTTTCTGATATCTCTGACTTTGCAGAAAAAGACCATGGTGATGTTGAAAGTAATTTCAGTGAAGTATTGACTTTCTTTTTTTGCACACTGCAAGGCAGCAGGACAAAAGAAAAATATTTCAAGAATTTCACAGTGAAAATTCGCTCCAACTCATTTTCTAGTGTGATTTTGGTGCAATATCCCAAAAATACCCTACAACTATTCTTAACCTGGGGATTAAGACCTGACTAGTTCTGGCTTTAACCCCCTTCCACCACAGTAAAAAAGGGTAACTGAATCCTCAGACCCTCCAGCTGACTTAAATCCCCTCCTTAGTAAAAAGTAAAAAATTAAAATATATATATTATTAAACAACAGTGAGCTATTTTTTTACCAACACTGGGGCACATTCTTAATCCATCTTTGCATTTAAAGAACAGAATCCTCAAAATCATCAAGATCCTTATGAAAGCAGCTATTCCAGATTATCAAAGGCAACTAACTGCTCAAGAAGAATCTGGATAGTTAAATGACATCTAAAAAAACAAACCTATTTTTTTTTTTTTTTTTTTTTGACCCTGAAGACCATGCTTGGTCTCATTCAAGCATGAAATACCAGTTTGAGGACTGGCGGGGTATAGTCTTTCTCTCACGGGCAGGTGAAGCGCTCTTCAGCCTTGGATGGCAATCACCTAGAGATGGTGTCTCAATAAAAACACTGGTCCCCATTACCTTAATGGGTTGGTGTCAGGAAGGGCATCCGGCCTATAAAAACACTGCCTCATCATACCATGAAATGACATCCAAAGATATCCGGTATAACTGCGTAAACGAGACTGGAACTAATTTAAGTGAAGGTGTCGCGCACGGTAGGACCTTTGCTCGATGTAGGCAAAATCAGACCGTTATCAAGCTACTACATCAACCGAAGGAAGTGATGACAAGCTTCAGACTCTGTAGTCTGAATGTGGGAAGTTTGAGAGGTAGATCTGGTGAAGTAGCAGAGTTTCTGGAGCGAAGACACATTGATTTGTGCTGCATCCAAGAAACACGATGGAGAGGGAAATCTGTAAGAATGATAGAAGGGAAAAAGGCAACATACAAGCTGTTTTGGATTGGTAATGGAAAAGGCACAGGTGGTGTAGGTATCTTTGTTGCAGAGAAATGGATAGACAAGGTGATTGATGTCAAATGCATAAATGATCGAATTATGCTGATTAAACTGATGATAGGTGAGACAATCTTCACAGCAATATCAGTGTATGCACCACAATGTGGCTTAAGTGAAGAAGTCAAGGATGAATTCTATGACAGTCTCATTGCAGTCACTGGTAAGCTGGCAGAGAAAGAAATTGTTGCTATTGCAGGTGATCTAAATGGCCATGTTGGAAGAACAGCATCTGGGTTTGAGGGAGTCCATGGAGGAAATGGATATGGTGACCGAAATAAGGAGGGTGAAAGAATTCTAGAGTTTGGACTTGCCATGGACATGTTGGTGGCGAATACTATTTTTAAGAAAAGGAATAGCCATCTGGTAACCTATGAGTCTGGGACAGCTATGACTCAAGTGGACTACATTTTGGTAAAGACAAAAGACAGGAAGTATTTGCAAGATGTGAAAGTGATACCCGGTGAAGAATTTGTGACCCAGCATAAGCCAGTAATTTGTGACTTCAGGATTAAGAAAGTACATAAAGTGAAAAGAAAGTATATCCCAAGGAGAAAGGTGTGGAGACTAAATGATGGACAAGTAAAGCAGGCCTTTGAAGATCAAGTGAATGGAATTGTGGGAGCTAGTCCAGGAAAAGACCTAAGAAGTGTAGAAGAGCAATGGGAGAAGATCAAGGATACACTTTTAAAAGCCACAGACCAAGTCTGTGGCTGGACAAAAGGGCCTCCACGTCATAGAGTGACATGGTGGTGGAATGCTTCTGTTGAAAATTATGTGAAAGAGAAGAGAAGGCTGTGGAGTCAATGGAAAAAGGGGTTAGTTAACAAAGAAAGGTATCTGGAGGCCAAGAGAGTAGCTAGGCAAGCAATCTACAAAGCAAAGATGGATGCCGAGAAAAGAAGGTTTCCAGACATAATGCGTAGAGATGACCAGAAGAATGAAGTATTCAAGATAGCTAAGCAGATGATCAAGACTAATCAGGATATCATTGGAGAAAAGTGTATCAGGAATGATGATGGAGAACTTGCAACAAGTGAACTTGAAAAGAAGAATGCCTGGAAGTGCTATTATGAGAGATTGTTGAACACAGAGTTTTCTTGGGATAGAGAAAATCTTGGAAAGGTAGAAACAGTATCTGGACCAGCCATTTTCATTGAGAAAGAAATGGTGAGGGAAGCTGTAAAGAAAATGAAGAAAGGCAAAGCAGCTTGCCCTTCAGGAATTGTGGCAGAGATGGTCAAAGCTGCAGGTGAAAGAAGTATAGAGATGATCACTGATCTAACAAATCAGATCATAAGAGATGGTGTCATTCCTGAGGACTGGGAAATAAGTACAATTATCAATTGTTACAAAGGAAAAGGAGAAGCTCTAGAAAGAGATAATTACAGAGGATTAAAGTTAATGGACCAAGTCCTGAAAGTTGTTGAAAGAGTTATGGAAAAACAAATTAGAATTGAAATAAACATTGATGACATGCAATTTGGTTTTATGCCTGGACGAGGAACTATTGATGCCATTTTTATCCTTAGACAAATGCAAGAGAAGTACCTTGGGAAAAACAAGAAGCTGTACTTTGCCTTTGTGGATTTGGAAAAAGCCTTTGACAGAGTGCCAAGAGAAGTTGTTTGGTGGGCTTTACGGAAACTAGGAGTAAGTGAATGGCTGATTAAGGTTGTTCAGGCAATGTACAGAAATGCTAAAAGTCGGGTAAGGGTCAACAGTTCCTATACTGAGAGTTTTGGTGTGGGTGTTGGAGTTCATCAGGGATCTGTAATAAGTCCACTGCTTTTTATTTGTGTTTTGGAAGCACTGTCAAGAGAGTTTCGAAAGGGTTGCCCAGAGGAATTGCTATATGCAGATGACCTGGTTCTCTCCTGTGAGACATTGGATGGTCTACTTGCTAAGTTAGAGACTTGGAAGAAGGGTTTGGAAGGTAAAGGTTTGAGAGTGAACATGGGCAAGACAAAAGTGATGGTCAGTGGTTGCAATTTAGGAAAGCCATTGGAGAAAGGAAAGTTTCCCTGTTCAGTCTGTGGGAAGGGAGTTGGGAGCAACTCAATCTATTGTGGTACTTGCAAGCACTGGGTACATAAACGGTGCAGTGGAATAAAGGGCAAACTGACAGAAACTAACCGTTTTAGCTGCAAGAGGTGCAAAGAAGGAGAGGCAACCTGTGACTTAGACCTACATAAAGTGCATTTGGAGGATGAGGATATTGAGGTTGTCCAGAAGTTTTGCTACCTTGGTGACACCCTTGGAGCTGAGGGGGGAGCTGGTGCAAGTGTTACAGCAAGGGTTAACAGTGGATGGAGTAAGTTCAGGGAGCTGATGCCATTGTTAACCAGCAGAGCTCTGCCATTACCTACCAAAGGTAGAGTCTACCAGGCATGTGTACGTAGCACAATGATGTATGGCAGTGAAACTTGGCCAGTGAAAGCTGAAGATGTCAGCCGCATGGAGCGGAATGACATGAGAATGATAAGATGGATGTGCAGCGTAAGTCTAAAGGACAGGCTCAGTTCTAATGAACTCAGAAGGAGATTGAATCTGGACAGTATTGGCAGCTGTATGCAGAATAGGAGACTTCGTTGGTTTGGTCATGTGGAGAGAATGGACAAGAATGCTTGGACAAGTAGGGGCAGAACAATCAAGGTGACAGGAACCACTGGCAGAGGAAGACCAAAGAAAACATGGGAGGAAGTGATAAGGATGGATCTGAAAGAAAAAGGTGTCAGCAGAGACCTGGTGAAGGATAGGATAACTTGGAAGTCAATTTCAAGAAATCGTCCAACACATGCTAGCATGTAAAACGGACGTTAAACCGAATATGATGATGATGATGATGATTGATATGTGGCTGGTATGAAGTATGCTTTATGCTTTATCATCATTATGGTTCAAGAGGTCACCAGCTTCCAACTCCATAAGGCCAAACTAACCACTTTCTTTTAAGACCTATCACTATCCAGTTCCAATAAAAATCATATTCTAGTTCCAGCATGCTAACAATGTTGGTTATGGTACACGGCAAATATTTCCTTTATAACTAGTACGTTTAATGCATCCTCTGCTTGGTTATAAATCTGTTATTTAGAAATTAAGAAGCTGTACCTTTGAGTGCATGAATGTCATGGTCTTATCTTGCTTATCATGAATTTTTAAAGGATTAATGGTTGATTTTTTATCACATTTGAACTTCAGGGGATACAAAAGAGAAACATTGTGAACATCATGCTTCATTCCACAAAAATAAATTACAACAGAGAACTTTTAAAAGAAAATGTAAATGACTGTAATAAATTCTGGAAATGTTTGAAGAACATATTCCCCTGTAAATCCAAGCAGAAATCAAATTTACCAACTTTCACAATCGATGAGAACCAGTTAAATGATACAGATATTGCCAATGGATTCTGCTCCTATTTCTCAACCATCGTCCAAAAACTTAAATCACAATCGTTTAAACTTTGTGATTTCGTCTGGCGAAAGCAATCTGAAATACGTAAACGATCAAACAGTAATTTTAAGTTTCAATATGTTTCAAAAGTTGAAATTGAAAACCAATTAAAGAAATTAAAAAGAAAGAAAGCTTCTGGTAATGATGGTTTGCCAGCCTGCATGATAAAGGATGCAGCTTCCGTGATATCATCACCACTAAGCTATCTAATAAACCTTTTGCTAAAAACTGGTATGATACCAAACGACTGGAAGGAAGTTCGGGTAACCCCGATTCACAAATCCGGTGCTCGAAATCAATTCGAAAACTACAGGCCAATATCCGTCCTTTCAATCCTGTCCAAAGTCCTTGAGAAAGCCATTCACAAACAACTGATGTCACATCTCGAATCTGAAAACCTTCTTTCACCATCACAATATGGTTTTCGCCCTG
This sequence comes from Morbakka virulenta, assembly GCA_003991215.1. Classification (NCBI taxonomy): domain Eukaryota; kingdom Metazoa; phylum Cnidaria; class Cubozoa; order Carybdeida; family Carukiidae; genus Morbakka; species Morbakka virulenta. The sequence goes on from RDPX01000160.1 coordinate 278,824, forward strand.
GAAGATCTACTCAGCTTGCTTCTACAGACTTTCTTGATTCCAGACGTGACGTGGACAAAGGGAATATTGTTGGCGCAATCTTCATCGACCTTAGTAAGGCTTTTAACACTTTTTGAGTCATTCATTCAAGACTAATTACAAAGCTAACTGCATATGGCATTAATGACATTGAACTTATGTGGTTCACAGATTACCCATTTCATAGAACCATCACAGTATCTTTTAACGACGTCTAATCCAACACGGAAAATTTATGTACCAAAGTGCCACAAGGGTCCATACTAGGACCCTTACTGTTCCTGATTTTCTTCAATGATATTTGTGACTGCATAAATAATGCAAAAATTATGGGGTGTGCAGATGATACAGTGTTGTTTTACCCTGCTAAAATATTGCATGAGGTTGAAGAAAAACTTTCAGAAGATATCGAGAGTCTCGCTAAGTGGTTTGAAGAAAATGAATTAATCATAAACTTGAAAAGAGGGAAAATCTGAGGCTATGATATTTGGTACGTCGCAAAAGCTGTCGAAACTTGAAGATACTCTACAAAGGAACATCAATTAATGTAACAAGGGAATACAAGTATCTCAGTGTTCAAATTGATGGCACTTTAAACCTGAACAGTCATTTTGATAGTGTCTTCCGGGAGTCAGCTAACCATCTGCTACTTGGTAAATTAAGACCTCAACTTGACTTAAAATCTGCAAAAGCCATTTACAATTTAATGGTGGTACCTACTCTTACCTATTGTAGTGTTCTTCAAGCTAACTTTAGTTCGACAAAACTGAAGTTGTTACAAATGCTAAAAAGTTGTGCTTCAAAGATAATCTCCGAAAACAAAAGAGACTGTACTGTTGAATTACCATGCCTTCAAAACGTAACAAAACGTCATCTCTGTTATTTCGTTCGTAAGTGCATGGTTAAAGACATATGTGAACAGTTTGGTCAATATTATCAACTCATTTATCACAGTACACGTAATAACGATCTTTCCTTTAGACTACCAAAAATGAAGACAATATGGAAAAAGAGCAGTTTCGTTTACTGGTGCAAAAATTTACAATGAGCTACCAATGGATGTGAGAAAGATCAAAACTTTTAATTCTTTTAAGCTATCAGTTAAACAATTTTATAGTTAATCAGTTTTTATTTTTAAATCCTTTAAATTTCTATTAAAGTAGTTTTTATCTTAATTTTACAGGATGCACATTGATAACAGCATATCTTTTTGTTGAAGTGTTTTATCCTGTATAAAGATTCTTTTTAAATAAATAAATGTAATACTGCTGTTTACAAAATGAACTTTCCACACTTGATTTTTCCGGCTCACCTTCTGTCATCAATAGACTTTGTTTACGTTTGTTTGCCATTTTGCATGCAGTTCTCACATATCTCTTCATCTAAGCTTTTACTCACAGTCTTCTAAAAATGAATTTTCTCTTAAGATTTTTAAAATCTGTTTGTCTAGTTTCTTTGATAGTTTATGTAATCATACCTGGTCACTGGCTTTGTTATCCTCAAACAATGGCAGAACTTTTAACAAAAAGTGGGTTAGTTGGCTTGCTTAGCATTCAAGCCTTTTAATGTCTACTAAATCCTTACTTCCACGAGTGTAATGCCAGTTGATATACTCTGTCATTTGTATTTTGTTCACCATATTTCCTTTCTGGTTCCCAGTGTTCTAATCAAAAGCAATACAACCATGCTGTCAGTCCAACCACAGCACCTTTTGATAGGTAACCTTGTCATTGCTTTGTCCTTGGTGTGAAAAAAACTACTCTGGTAGTCATAGAATACTCTTTTTTGGATAGTCAGCATTTAGCTAAAATTTCATCATCATCATCATCATATTCGGTTTAACATCCGGTTTACATGCTAGCATGTGTCGGACGAAAAAAAATATTTTTTTTTTAAGTTTCAACGTCATTTTTCCCCAGCAATTGGGGCTCAGACGGTGCCCTTCACAGGGACTTTGATTTGGCAGTGAGGAATTTCTTGGCCGGATGCCCTTCCTGATGCCAACCGATGGCTTTTTCTTTTCGCAAAGTTCTAAATTCTCCTCGACAGCTCTGGGAATCAATCCTGGAACTCTTGGTTACTGTGCAGTGCACTAACCATTAAGCCACGGCTCCTCAATTACAATTTATTAACCAAGAATAAATCTACAATTTATTCTTGGTTTATTCAACAATTTCATTATGGGAAGCAGTTTGTAAATCTTTCCTAGCATTGCAAAGGAGTGCAGGTCAATAAAACTGACTTTCTCTTTTTAAAGGAAAAAAAATTGGTACAATTCTTACCATAAGGTGTCTTTCAGAAACTTCTGCCACGTATATCAAACATCAATGAGAATGCTTTCATCCATACTATGGGTCTACATTGTGAAATAAATGACTAAATCAGCTAACAAAATGGGAGATAAAAATTTTTAATTGGTAACTCATTGAAGAAAGTAAATTCAATATTATGTGCTCTTATCTTCCTTCTCAACTACTATAACAGCAAATTCAATAACTAACTTGTTCAAAGACAAACAAAAGAATTTTTGAATCATTCTTTTCTACTCAATATTCTTATTTGGCATTATGTGTGTGGGGGGTTGTTTTAAATCAGTGTGAACTTTTTAGTGGGTTCACTTTTGGTGCCTTTTGTGCAGCTGAAAACCTAAAATATTTGAATTGCCAATTCTTTGTATTCTTGTACCTCTTCCTCAGTGCAGCCTAGAGCAGAGATCATCAACAAAGAAACTCTCTTTGATTTTATCAATATTATCAGGTGTGTAAGTAGCTTTTAAATTATCTATGTGGACTTTATAGTGTACCATCAACTTATTCAAGTATCATCAAACACAAGTGCTTATGGTACCAACTCAAAGGTACCTCTTGTGTGAGCTGATTTAGAATTTCATCTAATTATGTCTTTAAGCTAATGAAATTGAAGAGGCAAGATGGTGTTGTTCATGGATTTGCATTTGAAGAAAAGCTTCTTTTAAATCACTTTTAAATTAGTCTAAAATCTGTTCTTTTCTAGGTCATTCCTAAGAAAATCTTGAAGCAATGGTCAAATATGTAATTATTTAGTCACAGCTTTGGCTGTCAGCTTTTCCTCAAGACCAAGATACAATTCTAACCTTGGAACTCTCTGTTTTTTCTCTTAATACCATGCTGTCTGGAGGGTATAATTATGTCACTGTTTGACATTGTGTTTTCTATAATTTCAGTGATATATCTTAGATCCTATTGGATGATACATTGTTTAAGACCTTGGTTGTGCTTCAATTTCTTGACCAAGATTTTAACATGTGCAAGGCCTTTTTTAACTTTGCTGATAAATAAACTGTGTTGGCCAATCTTCCATATCAATCCAGTTTCACACTACTCTTGTTTGCTCCTGCTCTGTTCATCTTTACTCCTCATATTTAGCACTTTGATCTCCAGGTGAGTTATTCTCTAATTCAAATAAATCTAGTCTGCAAAGCTGTGTCATTATGTTGTAGTTAACAGCTGTATGTTCCTCACCTTTACAGAGGCAGCAACATCTACTTTCTTGTGTTTTTCATAAATGTAACATTCTCTCACCTTTCTGCATCTTGTACAAAAGTTCAATAGGACTTTGGGTCACAATAACTATACAAGGTTCACTTTCAAAGGGCTTCAATCAGTGGGGGAAAGTAAGTTTGCACTTGCCAGCTATCATCATTTCTGACTGGATCAGCTCAAATTTTGGTAATTAATAGTAAACCTCATGTAAATACATATTTTACTTTATCTCGACACCATTGTCAAGACCAACATGCAAATAACCAATGTTTCAATAAAAGGTGTGGATCTTGGCTGGATTTGACCCATAAATAAAACAAAGCTGCATTACGTACATTTTGTAAAAAAGCAGTCTGATCTCAATTGCTTACCCCATGTTTTGACTTAAAGTTGTTCTTGGAGTATTTGTCTCATTTATTTGTGAATGAAAAAGCATTCTTTTTCCCTTTAACATTTTTAGTTAGGTTGTTCTTTAAAATAGGTAATTAGTGTGTAATAGCAGACTCTTACTTTCACCTTTGAACTTATTCCCAAAACAAAACCAAGTGTGTCACTCTGCACTTACTGATTATCAGCTTTGGGAGTCTGACATAGAATATCACTTCTTTAATGTTTGTTTTTTATTTCTCTTTGTTCTATTCATTTTTCTTGTTCATCTCATCACTTTTCATGAGCTTTTCAACTGATGTGTTGGAAAGTTACTTCTGTTCTTATTACATCCTGTTTTGTGTTGCTCCTTTCTCTTTCTCTCATTGTCATGTTGTTTTAGTGTTACACACACTAAGCTTTTAATGGAGAGAAAAGAGTGAAGAACTGAACAGTCCAACCAAGAAAAATATTTTGATACTGAAATATTCCATCTGAAAAATCCTTTAGAAAACTCAACAGGGGTCATTTTGAGTTGAATTGTCCCAAATCTACTTGTGATGACCAGAGAACCTTTTAGCTAGTCAATAAATGGTGGAATAAACTAATGAATGAATGGGACGACGTGACAAGATTTACTAATTGGCCCAAATGTGAGTCCAAATATTCACTAAATTCAAACCAAAATTGAACTATTGAACTTAGTCCAATTAGTAAATAAATTATATATATATTAATAACAAACACATGTAAATAATGCTCATGTGAGCAATAATTCCCAAAGAATGGATTACTGAAAACACATAATTTGCTTGACAAAGCGTTCTGACCCCTGCTTTAACGTTTATCTTGCAACAAGCTTCAAGTGCACTAAACTAGTAAAAATTGTACCACTGGTTTACAAGGTATTCATTGACATTTAATATTGTATTTATGAGCAATGGGTAGCACAAGAATAAGGTGTTCGGTGTCATGAAACTTGGTCATTTTGTGAAAACCTTTGCATTGAGAAATCATACTTCTGGATACTCTTACCAAAACTGAATTAAACAAAAAGACACCTCTTCTATGAACACATACCCCTCTCAAGCAAAATGTCTCCGCAATCGAGAGATATCTGAAATCTCAACAATCGATCGATTCTGTGATTTATGAAAATTGACAATGAGCAAGAAGTAAATACTGCGCAATCACGAGACCGTTGCGAATTTCGAAGCACAGCTTTACAAAGCCATCGTCAAAGCTATTGATGTTTTTCAATAGAAACATAAAAGAATGGGCATCTGCTGCTGATTTTAATCGTGTCACTTTGCATGAGGCAATCGACACCATCAGACTGCAAGAAAGATTCATTGGAAGGGTATTGTGAGAAATGCTTATCAATCGTGTTGCACCATCATTAGATGCGGACTCAGCAAACCATACCCAATTAATTTATCATGAAGAGCAGAGAAGCAACTGCATCCTGTCATCCACCACTTGTCAACTTGGTCACAATTGAATTTCGCTACGACAAATAAAGGAGACATCGAAAACCAAACAAATTCACACATTCTAAAGAGTATGTAAAGAGTACGAAAATCACAGGATGACGTTCTTTTCAAAATGAAATGAATGGATTGGCTACGAAAGTCACCATGGAAAATTAGACAAATTAAAAGATTAAGCTGACAAATAAAAAAAGGTCCGAAAACATTGTCTGTACAAACTGCCCGTGAAATCCTTTTTTGCTCCAGACAACTGTGAAAATAATTCAGGAACAATCCTTGTTCCCTGAAAAACTGTGTATCAAGAAACGCCCAGACAGGCGCCACTACAAGTTCCGCTTTCGATTTCATGCAATAAATACAAATTGGAGAGAAATTTTACAAACCAATCATTTGTGACCAAGTGTACTCTTATGTAATCCTGTTCATATTAAGTTTGTATTGCTCCCAATTCTCTACTTTTATCTTTGAATTACCAATAAAACCCAGACAAAATAATGCGTTTTTTGCGACTAGGAGATTCAAGGGAAAGTCCAAACACAACCAGTGCACAAACATAAATACTATCGATCCAAGTTTCATTCATTTAAATGACAACATACGCAAATCGTTTGTGCTCACACGCGAAGTAAACATCTTGGGTGCCTATCACCAGTACTGAATGCTAAACGACATACACTGCATTGTCCATGCAAATGAACAAATCCGGGAAGCAAGAGATGCAAGTCAACACGCCCCCTCTCAGACTGAAGGTGTACAACTAACTTGCCACCAAATGTGACCACCTCACAAGAGTCCATCCTTTTTTTTGTGGTTCAATCTTTATCATGTCCACGAACAAAAAAACTACTTGTATTTCACTTCAATAACAAAATATCAAAACAAGCCCACCACGTGGGGGTTACAAATGAACAATTTCTTTTATTCCTTCACTCGTACTTCACAATGCTGACAAGCTCTCTGATTTCATCCCACAAAAACCCACCATTTGTTTTCTCAAGCACTTCAGAAACCCTGGGTGGGTGACAACACTTTGCATTGCCATTGGCAAAATGTATCTGTATAAGTACGTCTTATATGTCCAGTTATGGCACTTAAAAAGACGGGTGAGAGANTATCATGTCCACGAACAAAAAAACTACTTGTATTTCACTTCAATAACAAAATATCAAAACAAGCCCACCACGTGGGGGTTACAAATGAACAATTTCTTTTATTCCTTCACTCGTACTTCACAATGCTGACAAGCTCTCTGATTTCATCCCACAAAAACCCACCATTTGTTTTCTCAAGCACTTCAGAAACCCTGGGTGGGTGACAACACTTTGCATTGCCATTGGCAAAATGTATCTGTATAAGTACGTCTTATATGTCCAGTTATGGCACTTAAAAAGACGGGTGAGAGAGAGCCTTTTTTTCTCGTGATTTTTTACTTGGTTGAACCCAAAAAACCGTCTTTTGGTCATGAAGAGTAACAAAGATATTGACTAAAGATTTGCTCTTCAAATATTACTCATTACATCCTTGAAATATCAAACAATTTTTAATATTGTATCTTTCTTCTGCCTCGGATGATATACAAACTTTATTATTTTTATAATCAGCAATCGATTTTCGCGATCATATGAAAATAAGTTATTCTATAAATCGCTTATCGTTGACATCGAATGTTAAAATTGCAATGATCACTCAAACCACAACAGAAGAAGAAATTGAAAGAAATTGATCATACTCACTTAAATAGGCATCAAGATATCTTTTCATTCACTGGCATTGTATTGCTCTGACCGACAGGTAAGAAACTTTTGAGTTGATGGCTTGCAAAATTTCAATGAATCATCTTCCGGAACAGCTGACAATAGGATCATCTGCCAAGTAATAAGGCAGATTCCTTTCACCATGTGTGCAAGACGACTTGCAAAATAAATAACACTGGGCGACTCAAACCGTTTCTATCCTGATCGGGCTAATGCAATCTTGCAATTAAATTAGTTGTAGACAAACTTAGCAGACACAATTGACCTTCTTATGTGTGTGCTTCATTGAAAAGACATGAAAATCTGCCTTGAAGACAGATTTTGAGGAAACAAACATCCGACCCAACTGGGTAATTCACATACAGTGCTGAATACCTTTGTGGCAAACGGTCAAGTGAACACATCGGAAGGTGTCGCGTGTGTAGCCCTCTGTGCTTTGGACTAAGACATCGGGCCCAGAGATCCAAAAAGAACTAGCTCGGAATAGATTCGGTATTGACAAGCAATTAAACGATGATTACTAAAATCTGCTGGTATTCTTAACTGGTACTTCAAAAGTAAAAAAAACACCCATCAGAATATAACCAAGTGAACACCTACCAACACGATCCTATCCTCGATGTATTTTTTCTTAACAATACACAAAAAAGTAAGGAGCAAGGTCATATTCATGTGAGGAATTTATTTTTCTGTTGAAACTTGGCACTGTGTGATGTCCGAGTGCAGATTAGAGTTTCAGCCTGGCTGTTCGTGTGATCAATGATACTAAAATAACCCGGTCAGTTTAGGTGAATGAACGTGATCAGTTCTCCAACTCTTGGGAGCAAATGCAATAGGCTCAACAAATAGAAATGCCGTGACACAATTAAAACTTTATGAATGAAATCACACTTTTCCATTAAGCATCAACATTCATAGCTTCAAACTCGGTAGAAACTATTGCTCATTCGCTGCGTGTTGTACGTCGAGCTCGAAAAACAGAAAGAACAGAACCATACACAGCACATCCAAATCCCTTGACTTAATTTATTTTACTTAAACAGGTGAATGGAAGGTTATTAGATCTATACTATTCATAGTTTTATACCTAGAGTGATAAACTCGTATTTCTGGTTTCAACCAATGCCGAATTCACAAATGACACACACGCCAGGGCAGGCTGAATGGGCCAAGCACGAAATCAAGAGAAAACACCTATTCCCGTTAAGACACAAATACGTTTAATTCTGCAAACATACCTCTCATGACAAACAAATACAAGATAAAATACTCACCATCTAGCTAATATATCCATAAAAATACGTTCTTTGGTACCAATGTATCGATGTTGATGCTACCAATGGTCTTAACAATAAACTTAATTCCTTGATGTATGGAAAAAACTCTTAACTCCCGTAACAACTGGATTGTGTTAGGGTACATAAAAAGAGCATATGTGTTATAATACTGTTATTATACTTACAAGCTTTCGTTAAGAAAGAATACTCACATTTACAACAGACACAAACACAGATGAATTCACAAGCGTTTCTGCATCGGTCGCCAATTTGGGAAACATGATGAAAAAAAGTTCCACATCTATGCAGCACGTGATTGGCTGCAGTCAAGAGAACAAACTATTGTACTCAAGGTAAACCAGATCCTAATTGGCCAAAATAGTCACGTGGCATATCGAACAAATTTGCTTGTCCAAGCATGCTTTCAGGATTCTGAAGGTAAGGACCAACTATTTAATCCCTATTTTTTTTAACAGGTTTGTAAAAGGGTTTTTTTCAGTCCATATTAACATTTTTTAGTTTGAAACGATTAACAATGTTTTTATACCTTTAAAGAAAGAATTTTTGTTTATTAGTTTGATATCTTCATTTACAGAATTAAAAATTTTAAGAAAAACAATGAAAGTGTTTACCTCAGGATAGATCAAATAGTTACAGCCATGAAATCAACAAAGCTGAAGTTCACGATGAGATCATGGCGTTTTATGCACTGAAGCAGCTGCTTCAACTTAGCCATTCCAATAGAAGCGACTCATCCTTCTTACCGAAAACAAAGCAAGCGAGATTTACTGGAGATAATTGCAGAAAATACTAAGTTGTAAAAACCCTGGTACTACGCCTTCCGTCTTAATTCATTCAGCGTTTCTCTGGTTGTCTTTCACTTACTCCCTGGATTGACTTTGTTTTTGTCTACGACTTGGCCTGTTTGGTGCAATTAATTAACTAACCAGTCTTCACTGCTAAACAGACTGCTTAAGCATGGCTACAAAATTCCATTGTCTGTTTACAAAAGGAACTGCATGAATGAAAAAAGCCTTCAGTCCAACATTGATGCACTGGCAAGACTCAAGCACAAAGGGCGCTCCAGACATACACTTCTAAACAACACGAGCATTCATTCAGCTACTAATACTGGTTCTTGTCTTTTTAATGAACGGCGCTCAGATCTATCATTTCAAAGGATGGTGCACAAAAGGAGTAGGATAGCAACATCCATTACAACCATTTTTCTTCCTTTGCCACTGTTTTAAACTCAATAAAACCCGACCACTGCAACTGATCGATGAGGGGGAAATCATTCGGAAATATAACGAGCTTTGAAAAAATCACATGAAGTATCATATTAATAAAAAAATCAGTGATAATCGAAGGTAAAAAAAAGTAAAATCTCAAAAATGACACATGGATCTCTTCATCATTTCAGACGAATCCAGAAAAAAGGTCATGACCACTTAATGTCGCCCTTCGTACATGTCAACAGAGTCTCTGTATCATCATCAGAATCAATGCTGATCCAAAGCCAATTTCGTAAAGGTCACCACATCGGTTGGCCATTTTTCTCTGCTATAATGCAGTTGCTCCTGCAGTTATCCATATTCAACATGGGAAAGTAACAAAAAGACAGTTGAGGGTCAGGTGTTTGGTTTTTTTTCACAAATTCTTATATATTTTTATGATTTTATTATCGAAGCCCAACCGTAATAACAAGGGATAAATCGAGGTAAAATACTTCTCCAAGAGGTAAGAGATCTATAAAATTGATAGGTGACACCAAAATTTACTAATTTAGGAGTGAATTAGTTTCAAAAGAGTTTTCACCTTTGGTTTCAGGATTTTTGAAAACAATTATTTGCGAGGTAAATAAAATTCCTTTAAATGTTTTTCCATTGGGGTATAACATTGGTAATTGGAGAAGAATGACCCGAACAGCTGAAAACGATTCTGGGATAAGGGCTGAAAAAAGGGAAGAAGGGGGCAAAAATGTAGAATTGTTCGTATTCCTCGGAGTTAGTGCATTTTCAAGTTTTGTCAAGGTAAGCAATTCATTTATGACTGCGTCCAAAAAAGAAATCCACTCGCAAATAAAATTTTTAAGCATTACCTGAACACCCTTTTAACTCAAGAAATAATTACTGGCCAATTTACTTAGAACCCATTGATTTGCTCATCTCCACATTTGAAATAAGATTTTCCTTTGCAAGTTTTCAGAAGTTGAGCTACAATTTTTGATTATCCGAGTGGAGACTGTAGCTCCTTAGACCCTGGAGGGTAATTTTGACGATTTTCAAGCGGTGATATTTGTATTTCAAAATATGCCTATTATATCTTGCTTTGGCACTTGTATTTATTGATGTTACAACCACATATATCAGTTTGGTTTTTCATTTATGGATTTTCAACAGTGATTCTGCATTCGACAAATGTTTTAGTGTCCTGGTATTCTACGATTTTGACAGCTTTTAAAATTGTAATTTCATATCACAATGTTTTTAATGTATTTTGTGTGTGGGGGGGTTGTTTTGATGTCATTTTCCCCCATTTACTGGGGCTCAGACGGTGCACTTGACAAGGACTTGGATTTGATAAATCACAATGGTTTTAGTGTTTTCTGATAAAACTCTGATCCCTACAGCAAAATATAGAGATTAATAAATTTTAGTTCCTCATTTGCTTGGCATTCTTGTATATCCTTATAAACATGAAAATAGACTGTGTATGTGAACGTTTCATACAATACAAATTATTATGTAATGTTTTTCTTTTCAAGAAGAGAACCACTATTGAAACTATTGAACTATTGAAAGGTTTCAATAGTTTCTTTTTTCTTTTTCTTTTTAGTTTTAACGTCATTTTCCCCCAGCAATTGGAGCTCAGACGGTGCCCTTAAGAGGGACTTTGATTTGGCAGTGAGGAATTTCTTGGCCGGATGCCCTTCCTGACGCCAACCAATGGCTTTTTTTTTCTTTGCAAAGTCCCAAATTCTCCTCGACAGCTCGGGGAATCGAACCCGAAACTCTTGGTTACTGTGCAGTTGCACCAACCATTAAGCCACGGCTCCTCAATGAGTTTCAATGAGAAAAAAGCAAATGAACATATTGGAATATATATATATATATATATATATATATTGATTTTATATCGAGATGTTTGATTGTTACTTGCAGTTGCATCAGTCAAAATGTCATAACTTGAAACGGGGATTAAATGGCAAGTTGTGGTTTTTTTTGGGGGGGTTCAGTTATATCGCGGTGTGTGTATTCTCAAAGCTGAATTAAAAGGTGGAACTGAAGTTCTAATATTTGCCCCTTAAAAACCAAGTCTTCAGGAACTAACTAGGAGAAAATTTATATGTATGTTTCTCATGAAACATCGATGTGCACAATGTATGGGAACAGAGAACTATGAGTTCTTTGGGGAGTGAATTCGAGACCAATGACAGGAAATATAACATGTGAGTTGTTTCTTCATTTTTGAGAAAATTCCTATGACCTTGAAAATAATCTAGAAATGTAGGTGCTGTAAAAAATTTGTCGAAGGATTTGACAGGGTGTCAATACCGTGGATTTCCCGTCTCTTGATTGTTAGTTCTGATGTAATAATTAACAAGATTCGTTTCAAATAATGTGGCCAATTTGCTTCTCCATAAAAAGTGGCACGCTAAAGTTATACCCTTTTTCGCGGATGGTTAGAAGCAATCTGAACCAATAAACAAAAAATTATACAGAAGTAAGGAAAAACTTTTTTAAAAAGTTAACTTTCACACTGAATTCCCTTTTTTCCTTCCAAAAAAGCAATCCTTACAAATAGAGTGAATGAAAAAGAAATATTCCTATTTCTCAAATGAGGGTCCTTTCCTAAAAAACTCTTTTCTTTCATTTGAAAGAAAACCACTTAAGTGGAATCTTCTTGGATTAATTGCACCAATCATATTCTCTTTATCAAGGTAACCACTGCCAAAATGTATCAATTTAAATAACATTCACCCAAAACAATAGTCTAGAACATTTCTATGCTCACGTGTAAAGGATATGGTATTGCGCAAGGAAATTTATGTATCTTTTGTCTTTGTGTACTGCTTTGTACGAATTTTATTATATATACACACACATATATATATTTATATAGTTATTTATTTATCCAGATGAACTTGGACTTATTTACGAGAATCAGTGTACTTTCGCACGCCCCCCCCCCGACATTGTGGCTGACAGGGGTCCCTCCACTGAACTAAATTATTAAAGCGATGGCAACTCCATTTTCAAACATACAAATGTCCTATCCCTCTAAAACAACTCCAGCTTTAATGATATATTCTTATTTTGGTTCAGAAATTTGAAAAATTTCTCGAGTTACACCATTTCTTGATTGATTCAAGTCTTCTGGTTATTATTTTGTCTTAAGAATAAAGGGAGTTGGTGAAGAGTTGTAAAGAATAAGGAAGGAACTGGAAAGGTACTTTACTGAACATGCAATCTCTTTTCGTTACCTTTTTCAAATAGGAACTCCTCTTTGGACATTGTTGTGCTGATCATAACCCATCAATATTTTGTGTAGCTAGATAAATTTTGATTTTGTCAGCTATACTGTACATCATTTTGTTATTTGCAACAATAGGTTTACCACTTTTGTATGTGTTTGTTGGTAACTTGGTTACATTGATTCTTGTAACCTTCCAGATAGCAGTGCCTCTCTGCCCTTAGCTCTGACGAATGCCCATTTCAAGCGTGTGTTTCTGTGTCATATACTTGTATAAAATATGTTCTGTTTGTTCGTATTTGTGTTAAAGCGTATATCTCTCTCTATATATGGGATATTGCACATACGATCGCAAATACAGGTACCGATAACCACGATAGGCCCTTCTTTATCATACTTATCTCATCGTGCAATCACGATTTATTTAGAAAGGTGGAAAAATTCAGATATAGGTAATAATAATCAACTGATGATGTGAAAGATCCGTCCTGTCTTTCTTTGTTTTTCTGGGTGATTATTGCCTGACTGTGAATGTGCTGACTGTGCCGAGATCAAACAGTTTAAAATATTTGATACAGCTATGTCTCCCTTCCGCTTAGAAGCACAAAGCCAGTTGATATTCAACTGTTATCAACTTTGGTTTGTAGACAAAAATATCCAACTCATGATCATTTTCATTTTCACTAACGTCACCAGAATACAACAATCATTCTATATTTTCTAGATTCAGCTCCCATAAGGTGTAAATAGATTTGTGCTATGTTTAATACTAGTAGTCTCTCATACAAACTCTTATTTTTCAATAATGAAAGATTTTTAACAGTTTCGTAGCAATAAATATATGTAAGATATCAAAATCCTCTTCGAGAAAGATACACAAAAAACTGGTCGGATGAGTTTAACTGTTGGAAATTTTAAGTGCTTGGTAAAATCCGAACTATAATTCACGAAAGCAATGAAAAAACTGTATTGAAATCACGTATACAGACCTGAGCCTCCCAAAGACGGACGACTTCACCTTTTAGGGTAAGATCAACAGATCCAAACATATATGGAGGGTAATGAAACTGAGTCTCAGCTCTGTATGCGTACGTTTGATTGGATGTCAAACGACAGGGACCTAGGTGCAGAATGGTGCATCCAAGTTAAAGATATGATTTCACGAAAAAACTGGTCAAGCACAAGCACCGATAATTCAGTTGGTAGAACACTTGGCACGAAAGATCTAGTGTCCGGTTCAAACTCTCTTCGGTGTTCACTTATTTTTCACCTTTTTAGATGCATTCACATCAGACAAATCTTCTTCTCGTTAAAGCACTGACTATCTCTTTTGCCTTTTCCTACTTTGTCCAGGGCGACATATTTGCAATGATATTTACTGTCTTCGAAATTATGGAAGTTAAAATTACCCAGTTGGAATTTGTCAGGAAAATTCGAAAACAAGAATTGAAACGTCTGGAGCAATTCGAAAAGTAGGATTGGAACGTCTGGTTTTTGACCATGTTGAGAATCTGAGTCCAAAAGATCAAACATGTTTTGATGCGAGATCAAACACAACAAACTTTCACTACCATTATAACAGGATAACCATTTTCACATATGGCATTTCCAACTTTTCTGCCATTTAGAGCCTGAAAACCCAATCAAATTGTCTTCACATCATTACTGTCGTTTACCATTGGTTCAAAATGCCCTCGAAATAATTCCGATTGTTACAGAGTATAAAATCAAAAGGAACTGTGTTTTTTTTTAAGTAAACAGAGCGCTACTTCAATTTTTAAAAAGATCTTTACTTGGAATCTGCAGAAAAAGTCTGGTTGAAAGCATACTCAACTTCTTAATGAAATTCTCTTCGGTTATTCCCATAAACACCAAAATGAAGAAGAAAAATTATAAATTCGTAACTCTATGTGAGAGACGTCAAGGGTAAGTTTACAGAACTACTGAAAAGAAAAAGACGAAAGAAAGACTAGTCTACAGTGATTGTTATTAATAACTGATGTTCTGGAATATTTTATTCGTGTATATCATGTACGTGTTCCTGTGTAATTTGCTATAGGTTTTACCTCGACTCTCTGACCACATGGGATCTTGTCACAAAAGCTCCCCAACCGCGAGAAGTTTCAAGAAACAAAGAGGTACGCAGACTAATAATTCGAAGCTTCATAATGGGAATGTAGGAAATAAGAAATTTTGAGGAGAAAAGAGCTTTCTGGAGAGGATATTTTTTCGCCATTGGGGGAAAGAAATATTTTTGGGATTAAAAAAGAGGAAAGCGACTTTCGGAGTTAAAATACTTTGAGCCAGAAACTTTTGCGAAAATGGCAAAATATCATACAACATTCTACTTTGGACAAAAATTAACATTATCAGCCACAACAAACATACCAAGACACTCTAAAAGTGACTTATGTAGGCACCATGTTCTAAGTATTATGGTTGTCCTCTCGTTCCATTGGCACCGTGTGCCGCCGTTAACAATCCCTCAAGAGAGCCTTATCTATAAGTAGTTAGTCTTTTGTGCATCTACTCTTTCTCTTCCAGCATTTTTGTTGATCTGGCAATATTTCCTTTCTTTCTTGAAAGCCATACATCCTTTCGGCTAAGACATCAGTCACCAGTTTCCACAAAAGTAGAAGGCAAGGTATGGGTCTAAAGTTGTAAACAGCATTTCATTTCAAAGGAGCCATCAAAAAGATTTGTCAGCGTAACTGTAATCACAGGTTGATGGTTTGGAACTTAGTTTTGTTGAGTTCATGTGGCTTCACTCAGTGTTGTAAACTTCTTCAATAGATATCCCTCCAACCCATCCAGGCCGAGTGCTTTCTTACTAAAATTTTCTTGCACTGTATGCTCGCCATATTTTTTGTAATAACGGTATAATTTATAATTCAGTGTGGACCGTAAAATTGCACAGCAGTTCGTAGCGATCATTTTCTAGGGCACCTTCAGGTACATGTTAGTACAGTTTTTTATGGTCGTCAAATCCATAACTTTTACAAAGGGCTCGGTGAATCATCAAAGCTATTTTATCATTTTGTCTCTTGCATTCATTCTGCGGAAGTTTGTCATTTGTACTAAAGATGTCTGCGAGGTCAGTCTTATCCTTTTCTGGATTTGTTTGAAGGCCTTGGTCATCCGCTGTAAGCATCTGTAGTGACATCATTAATAAAGGCGTAACATTCCAATTCTCTCTCCCTAGAAGCAAGTTCCCTGTAGCTCAGTGGAACAGGATATAACCTGTTACCAGAAGGTCGCGGGATAGTTCCACCTCGAACTTTTTGGTTACCATTTAGTTCCATCCGAAACCATACCCTCGTCGGTTTCTTCAAATCCTTATTTTGGAACCATATCCAAGTTCCTCAAATCATTAAATCTTTAGTCTTTCGCATATGTTGACCATGCAAAGGTATTCTTCATATTCCTCCTTTTTTTGTTAACTTACGTAGACTCTTAAAAACCTTAACATTTTCACAAATCCCATGTTCTCCGCACCGTGCCGCTATCAACAAACGCTCACAACTTAAACAAGACCAAAATACTACTCTTCAACACTAAAACTACTTGGTCCAACCACTTCTCTATAGATGTGAATCTCCTCTTTTCATAGTAAATATGAACTTGGAACACTAATCGCTAGGGTGAAGTGAATTTTTCATGCATATAATTTTTCTTGTTTCACGATACAGTTGTTTCATGTAATCTCTACTCCACTCCACAAATGGAACTAAATACCAAAGCAGTCAAGATCTCCATTATTATAATAATTATTATTGTTATTATCATTATTATTACAATTATTACTAAAATAATTATTATCATGTGGTTACACGTCATCTAGTGATGAATGGGTGAAAAATCCACATTCAGTTCCCAGCAACAACCCAGGTAAGTTGAATGCAGACACATGTACTGTATTATTATCATTATTATTATTATCATCATTATTATTATTATTATTATTTATTATGCTCTAAACTTATTCTGGATTATATTTTCCCCAGTATCCCTTGGTGTTATTTTTCCTGCATCCCCCCCTCCTCCTAGTTTTCTGTTTGTTTTTCATTTTTATCCCATGCTAAGATTAAAAATTACTTCTCTGTGTTAGCGTCAGCTTTTAAAAAGAGGCTACAAATTTCAACTTCTTTTTTTTTCTTTTTTTTCTTTTCTGTCCACTGGTAGTACACCAAAGGGAGGTGTTGGACACTTTTGACACAACAGCTGTACTTTGAATGCTTGCACACCATGACGGGTTTCAAAATGAAATATCAATGTTAGCAAGTTGTTTCCATAACTTAAGTGTTCCGCAGCTGTGAATGAAAATGTTTTGTTGGGAGTTTTTCAAGGTCTTTTAATTCCTTGGCCTTTCTTCTCCCTTGTATCAACAGTCCTTTGTCAAGGAGAGTCATGTCACGTGTCTCAGACTCCTCCATCCTTTTTCCATTGGAAATCTATTTTTAGTTTCCAGGTCACTTCGTGCATTCTTCCGTTACCTCCCACTCACATGATCATTGTCTCAATGCTCTTCTGATTTTTTGCATGCTTAAGTCTTGCGTGGTTCCAAGGCTCTTTCTTTGAATTTCTTGTTTCGAAGCTCCTCGATTTAATTGGGTTTCTCCATTTGTTAACCAAAACTCTTTCTGGTGTCGAGCTGATTAGTTACTTTTGCCTGATATACTCTGCTCTCCAAAATCCATTCCACTTTTTAACCTTACGCATTGTTTGTTAACAGCGTTTTCAATAGACTGATCTCCGGTGTTGTGTTCTTGAAATTTTGATTCCAAGAAAAAAATAGGGTTTCTTCGAGTTTTCAAATAAACGTACGAATCAGCATAATTTCTCATGAATGTCATTCATTTTGAGTAATCCCGAACATCTTATTTTAAACTAAATGTATCAATTTCAGTAAAAAGAAAACACGTACCAGGTGCAGATAAAATAGGTAATCTCTTTGTCTTCAGATAACATGGATTTCATGAGAAAAGATGAAACCCTTCCAAAATTGTGCGTCTAAAACCACGCTGAGTGCACTCCTCTGTGAAACGTGGTACTCATCCTTATTCAGAGTATTTCATAAAAGTACCCTTTCACTGACATTGTACTTTGAAACTTACTCCTTTTCGGTGACATTCCATTGACTTTCTTTAACTTTTAATGATAACTCTTTTCAAGTGCAAATGTCTTAAATAAAATGCTGATAGGTACATGATTTTCTTTGGACTTGTTTTCTATATATGTTTCTTTTTTCTGAAATCTCCGAGTATGGGCAAAATCACCCATTTTTGAAAATCCTAGTTGCTGGGATTGATGCACATTGACACCCATCCCCAAGTGAATTTAGGAACAAGGATGTGTGCCACTTTTTACACAAGAGTGCACCCGCCGTGGCTTAAAATATTCATGGCCTGGTTTTATACTGTAAACTCAATGGTGTGATTATTATATTTTCTAAAGATACAAACAGTATGGTACAATGTCCAATAATACTGTAACCTTATAAAATAGTACAAAAGACCCCTCCGTTCTAAAGTTACATTTAAGACGTAAAAAAAACGAAGAACAGCTGACTTCAAGTTGTTGATATGATGTGATACGTATTACAGACTTGATAAACATAAAATTCTGTTGCAATAAAAATATGAGCCTACTATATTTCTACTCTCTTATAATTAGGAGAATACTTTCCGATCGGTAGGTCTTTACTTCATTATTGGTAAAATGAAGTGGGTGGTGGCTAGTAGGAGGATCCCTCCAGCATGAAATGTACAAATTAAAGGACAGGTAGTGAAATTTATTTATTTTATTTATTCATTTATTCATCTATTTATTTATTTATTGTTTTAAATATCTATATCGGATAAAACATGTAATTAAAACTATACAAACTTTAAGATGCAAAACTTGGTGCTTCTCTCAGTCATGTTAAAAACTGGGCGGGAAAAAAAATATGAAGGGAATGTTAGAAGTTCTTGCTGGAAAACGTACCAGAAAAACAAAGTGGAAATTAAATTTAAAGATTATATTACTTCGCCACTTGCAACTCCACCATTCAAATGTTAACAACTTAAAGCGGTCATTAGTGATATTAAAAACAACACTGTCTTGGAAACAAAAGATTACATTTGAAAATCCAATACAAATTGTAACTCGACATTACTTGATAAATTAAAACAAAAAAAACTAAACTTGCCCACAGTCATTCAAGATGACATTTGCCCGCAATTGAAAAGTGAACTTGTGGAAAGTCTGGGAAGCTATTGATCCTTTTCCACCCCCACAGATAAGGAATTCTCGTGCACTTCTCAGTGAGATATTTCTTTCAAAAAAGATTTTCTCCACAAGGACAGGACTTAGTAGATCTCTATTTACGATATATTTAGAAGTGGCATCAAAAACATTTCACAATAAACTGTGCAACCAACAGATCACCGACGAGCATTCTTATTCCCCAATACCGGACAAACCCTACTAAGATAATTTATGCCGATGACACAGGATGACACATATGTTGTAAATGTATCTTGTGAGAAGAAAGACAGATTAACAGCTGGTTGCAGACACTTTTAATCTCTGAATCAATGATAGCAAAACAGATAATCCGATACTAAAAAGAGAAAATGAATACAATTATCATTGGCGAAGTACCAAAAAATGATAGCAGCGATTTTTTGGTAAAGTGCAGAGCTCTCGTCTCTCCTTGGTCGGGTCTTCGACTGCAGGGCCCAACCATGCGGGACAGGTGGTCGCGCACTGGGTTTAGACCAACCGAAAAGGAAGGACCATTTCTATGGAGGGTCCTGGGGGAGTGATCCGTGTGTCTTGCGTTTCGTGTTGTCTTGCGTGCTTTCTGTCCCGCTTTTTTTTTATCTGTTACTTCCTTTTGGGTCTTTCATAGATGGCAATCTGTGAAAAACAAGAATGAACCCAATGTTTACCAGGGGTACACAAAACATAAGTGATTTGTGAATCAGAAAAAAATAAAAGACGACAAGAAATTCGCGTCACAAAACCAGTGCTGCACAATAGCCAAACTTGGGGACTAACAAAATAGAAAGAAAAGAATCTCGACAACTTCCATATAAATAAACTAGGAACTGTTCTTCGTATCAAATACCCATCTATCATTACTGACAAGGACCTTTGCGAAAAAACATAAAAAAACCCACTTTCTCTTACTATCCTTGAAAATCAATAGACTCTTTTCGGCCACAATCTTCGCCTGTACTAAGATACCCCAGGAAACCAATCAATGACACAGTTTCAGTGTCACAGGGAAGAGATTTCAGGGGACGACAAGGTCTAACATTGCCTGTTACAATCTCTGAAGGTGTAAAACGCAAACATCAGTATAAACCCTCCAATTACGTAACATCATTCGAAAGTAGTTGTGATTTAGAAAAGATATTGGTAGTGACAAAAAGTAATGAAAAGATCCTTGTAAAGACAGCCGCACAAAGTAAAAAGTTGAAAAACGTCGAAGAAGAAGTGGTATAACGATAATAATAACAATAAAAACAATGATTATGATAGGGTGGTGATAATATTATTAATGATAATGATAATTAGTCCTCGATACTAACAAAAAACTGCATCCGGTTGTGGGTGTTGGCGTGCCTACCTCAAGGTCACCCTTGGGCAAGGCGTAGCATCTGTCAGCCTACCCTGAGAGTTTGAAGTACCGGGTTGGGATCCGGCGGGTTTTAGTCTGTCTAATAGGTAAGAGGGACTCTTTATCCCGAACCGACAAGCCCCCTAATGATGGTGTCACAATAAAAAATACTGGTGCTTGTGTAACCCAAAGCTCACTAACCTCGAAAGAGTGCGGTATGAATCATCAAAGTATAGCAAACAACGGCATGAATAAGACTGGAACCACTTGGGGATGTCTCCCGCCCAGCAGGTGTTTCGTGCCTCGACAGCATGAACCCGTTCGTCATCAAGCTACTGTCAGGAGAAAGTGGTCTCAGGATGAAAGCAGGATTGTTATGGAGTGTTTTTATAGCAACTGAAGACTGATGAAGATTGTTGATATTGATGAAATGCAGTTTGGATTCATGCCAGGGAAGGGACGACGGATTCCATCTTTGTGCTGCGGCAAAGACAAGAGGAGATGTTGGAAGGAAACAGCGTATTTTACACTGATTTCATCGACCTGGAGATAGGTTACGATCGAGTCCCCAGGGATCTGGTATTTTGGTGCTTAAGGAACAGAGGAGTGACGGAGAAGATGGTTCGGGTGGTTCAGAGCCTGTACGAGGGAGGACAAACCACTGTCTAGTGTAGCACAGGAGAGTCGGCGCCATTCCCCATCGAGGTTGGCCTTCACCAGCACTCTGCCCTTAGCCCATTCTTGTTTGCAGTAGTCATGGATACCATCACCAGCTCAGTAAGAGAAGGAGTGCCAGATGAGCTGCTCTACGCTGATGATGCCGCTTTATAAGCATCTTCGTATAAGGAATTGCAAGGGAAGATACGGAGATGGCAGGAGGAACTGGAAAGCAAGGGCTTCAAAGTAAACACCAGGAAAACGGAAGTACTAGCATCAACAAAAGAAGAAGAGGTCAGAGTGCAGGTGAAAGATCAGCATGACCAGGAAATCAAGGAAGTCGATAAGTTTAGTTACCTAGGATCGGTGATCAGCTCAAGTGGAGGTAGTAGTGAAGAGGTACAAAGGGGGGTGAAAAAGGCATGGGCGAAATGGAGAGAAGTCAGTGGGGTCGTTTGTGACAAAAGAATGTCAGTTAGACTTAAGGTCAAGTTCTACAAGAGTGTTATTCGGCCAGTGATGCTGTATGGAATAGAGTCGTTGGCACTTTGAAGGACAGGAGAGAAGTTGCTTGAGACCACAGAGACGCGAATGTTGAGATGGCTTTGCGGTATCTCCTTGCGGAAACATCGGACGAATGAAGATGTGAGAAGGTTTACAAATGTAGTCAACATAAAAAAAAAGGGAAGAAAGACTAAGATGGATGGGGCATGTGATGCGCAGAGAAGATGACAACGTCATGAAGCGAGTATTCCAGGCAAAGGTGCAGAGGCGAAGAAGTAGAGGACGGCAGAAGATGCGTTGGAGGGATAACGTGGAAAGAGATATGAAGGACGTGGGACTACGTGCTGGAATGTGGGAAGATCGCGGAGAGTGGAGAAGAAGGTGCCAAGCGGCTGACCCGACTTGAAGTTGGACAAGGCCGGGAGGAGAAGAACGAGAAGAAGTTGTAAGCAAAAATATGTTGTTGGGGAAATTTGTATTACATATCGATGGTGCCAGCAAGTGTATTGCATTAGTGGTCACAGGGTATCACTGTGGAGTCATTGCAGAAAAAGTTCTCCTGGCAACCAGTCGGGTTAATGTTCATGTTTCTCCCATCCCGTTTTGCCAGGGTAGGCCAGGAATTGAATCAGAAGAAGAGCAATTATACCACGACTTGTGACTGGGTGATGAAAAGGACGGAGGACCAACAAATTGAAAAAATCAGACAGTTTTTAATAAAACCATCCTGCTCCTGATCCATCCTGTTCCTGATGAAAAAAACAACGTTGTGTTTTCAAAAGTCGAAGAGGGAATGCGAGCAATAAAAGGATGTAAATATGGTAAGGAAAAAGAGCAATAGTGCATGCAAGGCATTCATGAACAACCATAAAAAATTTACAACAAATAAGCACACTCTCTGATCTAAAGTGTTGCAGAACGCGTGTTCCAAAAAAGTGGAGCAAACAACCCGATGATGGGAGAAGAATCTCTCCAAAAGTACCTCAGGAAAAGCTCACGAATGATGACATGAAAAGGCCTTTACATCCATCCTTTGATTATTCTTTGTGATTTCTTAGTCTCTTGTGAAAAAGCTATGTCAGAAGACACGGGTGTGTATTCATTTAGTAGTTATAATTAGTATTTATTATGCATGGGATTATAAGTAGTTATTAATAGTTATTAGGGCTGGATATTGGCAACCTCCTCGTTGTCCAGCCTGCAAGTACCAATCTAACTTTGGGAAACTAATGCCAATACCTGAACAACAGAGACAAACTAGACAATCTAACGACATGTCAAAGATACATGAACCATCTGGTCCAGCTATCCTTCAATTAAATGTAGAAGGCCTTACACGACCAAAATGTGAAGTCATTCAAAAAATCGCCATGGACAATTCAATTTCCGTTATTCTACTGCAAGAAACACATGCCATCAATGACGACAAAATCAAGATATATGGCTTTTCTCTCATTGGTTCAATCAAACACTCTAAGCATGGTATTGCCACTCTTGTACGTAACGACCTTCCTTCTGTTGAACTTGGCCGCAGTAATGTTGATAGTGCAGTTGAATGGCTAACCATATCGATCAATGGAGAAATTACAATAACAAACTACTACAAACCACCTAATTCTCCGTTTGAACCACCACCCCATTATGATCACCCAGCAATATACTCCGGTGATTTCAACTGTCATCATACAACTTGGGGCTATTCTAGAAATAATCCGGATGGGGATGCTCTTTATAATTGGTCCAGCACATTCGATATTAAGTTGCTTTTCGATCATAAT
>RDPX01000160.1:310310-335310 GCA_003991215.1 Morbakka virulenta
CGATTAAAATTAATAGAATATAATAAGAATAAACTAATTAACGTAAATTTGTGAAAATAGTGTTTTCTCTTTTACCAACCCGTCTTGGCCTAGCATGACCCCTCTTTATTTATATTTAGAGTTTGTGTTTTGATATTGAGAAAACGGAGAAAATAAGTGTTGTATTACTTCTTATTCAAACGTTTAAAGTGTTTGCTTCCTTCTGCTTCTTACCACTTTTCGCTTTGGCAAATATTGTATGAAATAAGTCATAAGTAGAAGCAGTAAAGATGTGTCTCGTACCCAAAATTCTACCCCGCCTGTTTTTGTTTTGTTGCCCCTTCTTCTTGTCTATTAGGCACCTGATAATACCAAGGTACATTAGTCCACTATCAGTCATCTTGGTAAAGTTTAATAAAGAAACAAAGTTCTTCCAATTTTTATTCTTTTTTTTATCACTGCCTTGAAAATTTTGTCTTGACAGATTGTAAGTCAGCCTCCAGACGTCATACGAAAACCAAGTAAGTAAAAACCTGACAAGAAGTTTTTATACTATACCACTCCAGCTTTGATGAAGGTAAGTAGTAACTGTTCCTCATTGGGTTATCGTGGAAGGTACAAGAGACATTCCATGGACAAATTTGTCCATTGAAATGCTTTAAACTGAAACACGGCAACCCAACATATTCGTTGCTTACTCTTCCATACCCAACAATTATAAAACATTGGCTGTATACGTGTAATGATTTAACCGTACCCCACAAATTTGAAACCTTATGTCCCACATAAAATTTGAAATATGGTGTTATGCACCGGCAAAATAAATTTATAATTTGGATAAGTTTTGAATTGCGTGTATAGAAAAAATATTTGTAAAATATCAGTTAAACTGAAAAAAAGAGAATCAATCAAGTTACGACAGAAAGACTGCCCTATCATTGTAAATGAATTTCAAGGAAATCTGGATGCGTACTGTAACAACTGTTACTTGGGGAGTTATTTATATCTTTTTTTTCCCTCAAAATTTAAACACAAGTAACTTGCAGGTTCACACCTCCGTGATAAATGTCTTTCCTAATAATACTCCATGGGTGTTACTGTGAAGCTCAATAAATCTCCACATCACTTGCAGATGGTGTTGCTGGAAATGCGAGGTAAATAATCCCCAAACTTGATTTTGAAAAAAGATAAATAAAATAATTCAAAAAAGACCCAATAAATCCGAAGTAAAACCCGATAAATCTGGAATAAATCCGATAAACCTGATTTTATTTCAACAAACTTAAAACATTCTGGTAAATCCTGGTTTGATTTGTAAAATTCCTTAAATCTTTTATCCCGTACATATTTTTGAAGAGTGACTTACTCATGGGACAGCAATTTCCAGATTTGAATCTTCCAATTTTTTCATTTCTTTCTATTCGGCTAACGCTTCCATCTATACGTCTTTACCGTTTTTTTCTTTTCTGTCCGTCTGTATTTGCTGTAAAAAGGTTTTGAAACACCTTCAGCCTTGTAGTTTCTGCCATTTTGATAAAACCTCAAAATCGCAACTAGAGCAAAGTTCAAATTATGGTGAGCAAAATATATTTCAACATCCTCTGTACATTTTCCTTCTTGGAAATTCCAGAACTCTAGGCAATTTCAAAAATGCATGTCTTTCCTGCGTTCACTTTTAGGCCAGAGCAGCCCAGTAATGGGCTTCTTATTTACCGGTTCCTTATGAAAAGAAATATGTGTAATTGGTCAAATGTAGGCAAAAGATGTCGTTTGTCGTGATTTTTTTTGTTTTTGCTTTTTTTTGCTTTGCTCCAATTAAGAAAAGTGATTGATTACAAAAACCACATACTCTGTTACATGACAGAAATGCGATTGCCGTCCAGCCCCGTTACATTTTTTGTAATAGTTCGTGACAAAAATGACCATAGCGCCTCCCTTGAGGCGCTACGTAATTTTGGAATGGCCCCTATTTACATTTAGCAAATAAATGGTTACTCTGAAGAAAGTAAAGAAGTTAACAAAGAATAAGTTTCATTAGTATATTCACAAAACCAAGAATATTGGTTTTCTTCCGTAATTTTCAAGAATTTTATAGTTATCAGATACCGTATTTCCTGCGGGGTTTATCAGAGGGCGTTGTTTATTTCAACCAATTATTATTAAATAATTTATCTAAAATGACAACAAACCAGTCCATTAAATTTCTATATCAATGTCTTATCGGTGTTTTCACCCAAAATGAAATGTCTCAGCTACGTCTTTTTCTTATCAGAATCTGTTGGTGGAAAGAGATTATCTGTTAACCTCATCTCTCCTGCACATTGAAGCTGATGTTCTGAAAAAAAACCCGTCTGATTTTAAATATCATAGGGAAGCGCAAACAAGAAATTGCCCTTCGTTTGCCCTCAGTGTTAATTGCACTTACGAAGATAAAGCCAATGGAAATGACTGCATGACGAAATGATGAAAAAAAAAGAGAGATTGATTAACTTTGAATTAATAGATAAAACTCAAAAGGAAACTATTAAAAAATATCCTTTCTATGGTATTGATGCAGAACAAATGAGGAATTGTGCATCATTTGCATCTTCTATTTTTGACCCTGAAGGTGCGTGCAGCAATGGAAAAAGCAAAGACAACAGAGCTCATCAACGTCTGGAAAGATAAAAGTATACCTCTGCATCTGAAGGTGAAACTGGTGAAAACCCTGATATGGCCCGTATTAATATATGGCTGTGAAGGATGGACAATCAGGAAGACGGAAGAAAACAAAATCAATGCGACTGAAAGGTGGATATATCGCAGAATTCTAAGAATCCCCGTGGACACAGCGGCGCACAAATGAAAGTGTTCTTCAACAGCTGGTAGTAAAGAGAGAGCTTTTCGGAAGAACAGTAGACAGAAAACTCGCCTTTTTTGGACACCAAATGAGGCATCCAAACTTGGGTCTGTTCCACAACATACTACAAAAAAAACCAACGAGGCAGACCATGAACAAGCTGGAAGTCAAATATAGGATCGTGGCTGAACACTGATCTAACAAAGGGAGACAGAAAGGCAACGGACAGAGATGAGTTTAGATCGTGGTGTAAAAGGGCTCGTAAACTTCACTCTGAAGGATGAGGAAACGACGACGACGATTTTTGTCCCTAATAAATGCCGATTTTCAGGTTGCGGTGTCTGTGCGAGGGCGGTGTTTATCAGAGGGAGGCGTTGGTTGGGGGAAATACGGTATTCGTTATTCGATGTAATCATAGCTAATGTCCGAATATTTGGGACTGTACCATTTTTAATGGAGAGCTTGAGAATGTGGCAAATTGATTTTGACACAGGAACAACACAGTGCCCTAGCATCGCATGAGGCAGCTCACCAAACACAGTTGCTTTGATTCCATGGAAGGGATAGAGTTTTTCTTCCCACAAAAGACATCAACTATATTTTATTATAATTTTTTTTACTGATGTGATTCGATTAGGATATGCTAAAACGCGAGAGAAACTTTGTTGGTGCCGTTGATTTGTTGCTTATGCGATTAAATGTTATTTTGAAAGTGATAACATTCATTTGTTTTCCCTCATTTTTTGTAATGAATGGACGAATGTCGGGAATAACTCTGCGTGACGAAAAAAATAGAACTTAACTGAACAGGAATAACAAAACTGCTTATGTAATAGGGAGAAAAAAACAAACTGGGACCTCATTGTTTACGATCTGTATCTTGTACTTCTATGTCTAATTGACAAAACTTCGAGGCTTTTTATCGTTTTCATATGACAAAATTTATGATATTTCGTTTTGTGGTTCTGGGCTGGCTGATGCTCAAGCATTGCAGGTTTATTATCTACGATGTCTATTTAAGTTAAGTTTTTATCCTTCTTGCTTTTTGTAACAGAATGTCTCGATCTTTCAGACATTCTTATATTTTAGCTTAATTAATGACAGGTTATTTATTCCCTTTGTTCATTTTCCAAGTAGTTATCTATGGCTTTCGAAGTAATATTTCAATTTCAATTGTCTTTTGAGGTTCTCATGTCCCGATGATACATCAGTAGGGAACCCGAAATTTTGCAATCCGCTATTAATTGCTATAAAATGCTATTTTCACTTTTTCCGCTATAAAATGCTATTTTCACTTTTTCCGCTATAAAATGCTATTTTCACTTTTTCCGCTATGAAATGCTATTTTCACTTTTTTCCGCTATAAAATGCTATTTTCACTTTTTTTCTGCTAAAAAATGCTATTTTTGCTTTTTCTTGCTAGAATCTGGCTTTTTTATTTTGAAATTCTACATTTTATTCCCATGATTTCTCAAACAGCAGCCCAAAATCCAGTTCATTATGTGTCAAGTTAAGAAATCAGCCCAATTCACATAGTCAGACGTCAAGTCAGGCATCAAAGAGCCAAACATTCTTAGTATCGGAACTCCTGCAAAAAAAATACGTGCAAGCTGTCTGCATGCACAAATGTGCTTTGATAGTTTCGTCTTGCGGGTGCTGCCAAGCACATTTTGCCTTTTTTCCAAGCCAGCATTGAAGATAGACTTTGAAGTTTCCGATCTCAAAGGCTGTAACACCAATTGTTGACCCATACAACCCCATGCATAAAAATGCAAGAAATATTGTGCCCTTTAAAAAATCAATCGAGACGTCACATAATTATCTGGAGACCGCAAACATGGGCCGAGAAAAAGTTGGCGGAAAACAGCGAGTGAAAAAATACACACAGGGCCTGCTCCACGAGGACAGTGGTGTGTTGTTTTGCTCCATTTGCTCAATTTCCCTTGACTGCAAGAAATTTGCAATTGACACTCATATTCTATCGAAAAAACATCTGGAAAGAGAACGCAAGTTAAAGGTCATGAAACACAAGGTGAAGGATTCACCAACTGTCGCCGAGCCTCCTGCAAAGAAATCAAAACAGGTCAGTGGTACAAAACAATTTTAAACTGGATCTGGTGAATATAATTAATTTATTATACTGTAGCCTACCCCAGACCCGTTAGCAATGGTTTTGGTCAGTCGTTTCGCAGTGTAAGCACTTAAGGAATGAAATAAGATCGAAATACACAATGTACATAAACTTAACAGCTTGCTCCAATAGAAAACACTCCTCTTTTATCGTAACGTATACTCGAAATACGTAGTAAAGGCGTCTAACTATAAAATGCTATTTTCACTTTTTTTTTCCCGCAATAAAATGCTATTTTCACTGGACTAAAAAGTTAACTGCACAAAATGCACATTCAGTTACTAATTGTTAAGAAGTTTGCTTGCTTCTAAGTTACTTAATTAAATTAATACACACATGTATGAAGAAGTTGAATCCCAACACACCTTGCTTATTCTTCCCCAATATCGATCACGATGGGCACCTGTATGAAGAAATGAAGCAACTGCTGCACGTCAGGAAGTCGTAACTGATCTTGTCAAGGCATGTACTGCAGCAAACATCCCTTTAGAAAAAGTGGACTGTGAGCCCCTACGTGCCTTCTTCGTAAAGCACGTTCGGAATGGCGGGGCTATCCCGAAGGCCAATACGCTCCGCGAACAGTACGTTCAAAAAGTGTACGGGGATCATCACAAAGAGCTTCAGGAGCTACTAAGGGGTACGCCAGTTGCTGTGTGCATCGATGAAACTACAGATGCTGAGCAAAGGTATGTTCTGAAAGTTTTAGTCAAAGCGTTAGATGCATCAAAGACGGAAAAGTTCTATATCATCGACACCATTTTGCTAGAAAAGGTTGACAACTCTACAGTTGCGCGTGCCGTTGTCAAATTCTTGAGTGACTTCGGCATAGGCTTTAAGCATGTGCGTGCTTTCATCTATGACAGCGCAGCCTATATGTTAAAGGCCTACCGTGACGTGCTTTCAACACTGTATCCAAATGCTCAGCACATTACTTGTTGGACCCACATTATTCATTTCGTCGGGGAAGCCTTTCGCAATAGTTTCCCAAAAGTAGACAGCCTCGTATCGCTGACGAAGAAGTTGTTGTGCAAGTCTCCGGGGCGAAAGCTGAGGTATTTGAAGTTTCTGGTGGAGAAGGAAGTGAAGAATCCCGCACTATGTCTTGAACCAGTGGTGACCAGGTGGGGAACCTGGTTAAATGCCTGCATATATCACGCGAAGCACGTGTGTCTCTATGAAGAGTTCGTTGAAAGAGAAATGGAAAGTTCGAGGACAAGGGTGTTGACCTCGCTTCGGGAATTGCTCACTGATCCCCAGGTTCGAACGGACGTTCAATTCATCGCAGCTGAAGCAGACAAGTTTAGACATACTTTATTCACTCTGGAGAAATCGAACCTTCTCTCATCCGAAACCTACGATACAGCGAGCGACTTCTTAACTTACTTACGAGTGCAGGCTAAAACATACACAGCCAAAGAAGAGCATTTCAAAGCTGGATTAGCTTCCGCAGCAAGCAAACTTGCTTTGTACGTAGAGGCGGGCAAGCACCCAGCACTGCCATTTTACGCGCTGTTCGTGTTTTAAACCCAATGAAAGCACAGTGTTTGGTGCTGGACGTGGATATAATGGATCAGACAGGTCTAAATATTCATAGCATTGGCATTGAAACGATGAAGGCAGAGATCGAGGTGTACAAGGCTGTTCTCTCAGACGACCATGTTTGTAAGAATGACGTCATTCAGTTCTGGAGAGGCATGGCAGATAGACTGCCTAACCTCTCAAAACACGCGCTCACAGCTCTCGCCCTCCCATCGAATAGCTCAGCAGTGGAGCGTTCATTTTCCACGTATACCTTCCTGCTCTCCACAAACAGACGAAGAATGAAAGAGGACAAAATCAAGCAATTAAATGCTCTCTATTTTAATCAACAGTGATGGACTACGTGTACACTATAGCCTATATACATGAACATCTTTATTATTCACATGACTTTTGCCTGCATGAGTGATTGCGCATGCGTTAGCCTTTATCTCTTGAATAAAAGTAGAAACGAGACTTTCAGCTTGAATATTCCTTTAAAAAACTTTGCAATATTCAATCCACAATAAAATGCTATTTTCGCGATTTTTTCCCGCTATTTTCTGAAAAAATAGATGCAATATTTCGGGTTCCCTATACATCAGTATCTTTGACTCTTGACCAATCAGAGACTCGTTAACGGGTTTGTTTGGGGTTTTTTATGTCGGGTACAATCAAGAGCCTTCAAATTTCTTATGCACCGAATCATAATGTGGTTACTTAACGATGCTGCAATTACATCAATTTTCATAATATTGTTGGCATATCAGCAGAGGTGGCGCGAAGTGGGAGGTAATAAAAGCGCAGTCCCCCTTCTAAATTTAGATACCTTTTAGCAGGCTGCAGGCCTTTAGCAAGCCTTTTCACAACGGGTGAAAGTTTCGTTGAACTGATTCCTCATTGACCAAATTTCTGGGTAAACTATGTGGGGGCAAAACACTTCACCTAACTTTTGAGTGACTTCTTTTTCCAAGCAGAAATGTCTGAATGGGACCTTCTATCTATGATTACAGCCTGATGTCACATATATAACTAACAGCTATAGTCTGGTGATTATTATAGTTCATCTGAAAATACATTTACCACAAAAAAGCTATACTGATACAAGTAACATAAAATGCAGAAAAGAGTATGAAGGAAATGGAAAGAGATGAAGAAAAAGAACGCAGAGTGGTGAAAGGTGTCAGATATATATATATATATAATGCAATCCAACGTGGAAAGCTTGGAAAGTTGCAAATAAATCCAACAATTTTCTTTTCTTTTTAACTCGCTGAGTTCGCTTCTAACACTTCTTGTACTACCCAACTTTCATTCAAATTTATTAACCTTCGTATATGTTTAATCGTGTGAGCTATTCCATGGCCCTTGTGATTCACAGCTGTCAGTTACTGTTGCCAATGAACATCTGCATCTCAAGTTAACACTTTTCAGTGCAAACTGAAACTTTTCAACAAATTAATTAAGCTTAGTGAGATTAATACCTCTTCACTTTTAATCATGCAATGGCTTATGTTATTCAACATAATGTAATAATCAACACATGTAACTTAGCAATGAGAGACTATCTTGTTTTTAATAATTTATCAACTCATTGTTATCATTTCCCACAGTCATTTCTTTAATCTTTTGCCCTCGTTCTTCTACGAAAGGATGAAATCATTGAAGTACAGATTATGTTTACCACAAAGCACAAAATATATTTGGGTTATGGATAATAAAATCAAAACATTCCAGTCATAAAAAAAGAAAGAAAAGTAAGAAAATGACTAAATTTACTCCAAATTTGTGCCCAGTTATGACTTTCACATCTTAAGTAGCGTTTTTTGTTACATATGATATGGTTTAAGAGGTTGGTTTTCTTTTTCTTTGGCTCATCTTGGGCCATATTCGATTTTATATCTAAAAGAAATGCGTACAATTCAAAACCAAATAATGACCCCTATCAGGTTTTAGTTCTTAACTTGCAATACCAACACTTTGCATGTTCGATGGGCCTTCAGAAATAATAAAAAAACCCTCCAGTTATCTTAACTCACAATTCATTCTGAAAATATCCATATAAAAAAGCTTTTTAAGAGAGAGGGTCTTGAAGTAACACGATTAAACTGATTGAAGTTTGTAGGTCGCATATGATGTTGTGTATCGCAGTCTTCCATTTCATAATGATCAACTGAAGAACATTCTTATTAGACTGGAAGGCCATGAGGAGCTACATTGTGTGTTCATCGACCATAAATATCTGTGCAATAGGGTACCAAGGGATAAAATCTGTTACTACTTGAAAACAAAGGGGTTATTGGAGACGTACGTGTGATGCATTCAATAAATGTAATGGGAATATCAGTGGCTGGACGTGCTGCAGGAAAGACTGAACCATTGAATGTCAAAGAAGGGCTACATCAAGGGTGGGCACTGAGCCCAGTACTCTTTATTTTAGCGATGGACGTACTAACAAAGTAACAAGGGACTCACCTTGGAATATGATTTTTGCTAATGACACCAATCCCATGAACAAGCGAAAAGGAATACAGAATACGAACTGCAAGAATGATGGAAGGCGCGTGAAATGAAAGTCAGTAAAGCCAAGACAGAAGTCCTCTGTGTTAAAAAGCCTCTTTACTGCCTATCAAGTTTGCTGGAGAAGACCTACCGAATGTGAAGGAATTTAAGTACTTGGTCTACAAGGAACAGAATGAAAGTAGTGATGAAAATGCGGAGAAGAGCATCCAGACAGGCTGGGGTAGCTTGCCAAAAAATGACAGGAGCGTTATGTGACAAGCGATTACCTGTGACTTTAAAAGGAAAGCTGAAAACAGAATTGGTATGGTCGAGAAAGTGGTAATTTGAAATTACAAGGTAGGACAAGACAAGAACCATGAGGATCCGGAGAACCTTTGGTCCGCGACATCACCAAAAAGCTTAGAGAGACAAGGTTAAGATGGTACGAGCATGTCCAAAAGAGGAAGGAAGCACATATTGGGAAATGAGTGCTGAACATGGAGTTACCAGGGAGAAGACGATAGAGAAGACTCATGAAAAGTGGTTGGATTGTGCGAAGGAAGACATGGCAGAGAAAGGACGGAAACAGACCGATGGTACAATATAAAAATATTGGAAAAGTCATTTTGATGAAGCTATGTTTTAGGTAAGAATCCGAGGAAAGAAGAAGAAGAAGGAAAAGAAAAGAAGTTACTGTCTTAGCTGGAAAGAGATGGACTTTGATAACAGAGGGCGTATGGAAGTAGGAAGTGTTTGATAATTGGCGTCAAGGAAAATTCTTCTTGCAGGGAAAGCATATTAATTCTATAGACGGATGAAAAAAATTGGTATAAATTATTAAAATACATACTTGTTTATTACTTCAAGCCCTTCATGAACTTCATCTTTCTCGTAAGTCTACCCTGATAAACAACGGGAAATGGAGAAGCCATTGGCTACATCAATAAACCATACAATGTCGTCCATCAATTAATCATTATCAATTCGAGAGACAAAAAAAAAGACGAGGAAACGCCTTCACGCAACGGCGAAAGAAAACACTGGAACAAAAGAAGTGGAAGGGAAACGACGGACCCATTTTACATATTTTATTTCTCTTTGTTCCCTTCATTTTTCTTTTTAAAAGTACTGAATTTCACTCAGGTAGAGTCCACCCCCTCCCCATCCCTAGTAAATTTTGTCCTTGATTTCTAAATTAATATTTGTCTCCTGAACTTTGCGGATGAATTAAGGCTTTTTTTTAAATTAATTTTCCAGGTGACACGTATTTTTACGAGGAAACATAATCTTTTATTGAGACAAAGCTGTTTGAAATTTTAGCATTTTACATTACTTTTACAGAGACTATCCATATTATTAAAACACTACCCCAGGTAGACCGAAATAAAAAAAACAACTGCTAGCAAGCATTTTTTTAATTTGATAAGAATATTGAAAAGACCAAGATGAAATACAATTTTACAAGCTCAATTTGTAGAGTTGAGGCTGGGATTTATTCCTAATTAACTGTAGAAATGCGAAAAATTATCATAAGTGCATCCAACTTGGTTCAGACTAGCCCCTACTGGTATCAAGGTTACATCTTGAGCCATTAAAGTTATGCTCTCTCACTTTTTCGCTTCTCTGCAATTCCAAATCCCCTTCCATTTATATTTTATATTATCCTGAGTCATTCTTAAATTTTGGCAAAAACTGAGCTTTAATATTCTAAAAAATCGTGCTGTTATTTTTAAAAAATAAATAAAGCATATTACTTTTTTATCTACGAATAGAGGAAGCAGTGTATAGTGGTTATAAATGTGTAAAAAAATATAAGAAATAAATTGTAAATATTTACTGTTCATCCTTCTTTCTTATCATGTGACTCATGCTGAAAGAAAGAAAGTACTCTATTCTTCCATTCATTAATGTATTGAAACTTGATGTCTTCATTGATAACTCAGAAACTGAAACAAGATCCACAATAGTAGAGTAATCATTTTTCAATAGTGATATCATGTTCGTGGGAAGGCTATCACCATGTTTCTTGTTTAATCAAATTTGAACTCTCCGTAACAGAGTAAGCGCTACATTTGGATCGCTTGACGTAAACACAAGTACGTGTTTTATGCCTTTCGTTTTTATAGATCGGATACGCTGCGCCAAAAAAAAATACCGTGGAAGGTCACCCAAGGTATAAGTGATTCATTCCCTCTCTGAATCAGTTAAGTGTGAAATCAACATAAAAATTGCAGAAATCCCATAGATCGCCATGACAGTACTACAATCATTGGCATAAATTGATTAATAAATAACTAAAGAAACAAATACACAACTCAATCAATTTGTGCTGAACGCAGGATATGTCATTTTGCAAAATGAGCATTTGGGAGACCGTTAAGGTTTAAAAAGGGGTCCTACGAGACGGTTTTATAAGACATAGCACCTTCCCAAAAGTCTTTTCAACCTAAACGTGAAATGGATTGCATTTGCATTGTCATTATAGCTTATCATACCTTGAGGGTGGTGTTTTTTTATCTTTGACTTTGTCTTGATAGGCTTGAGTCTCGTCCAAGTGCCCGATGACGAAGCAATGTCTCTGGAAATCTAGCTAAACAGAAAAAATCAATACCTTCAAGGGATGCTAACCTAACATTGCTGTATAAATTAAACTGGAGTGGCGCATAGAAATATATTCATATTCAGTAAATATTACTCTGCTGTTTCATGCGTTACCACATTTGTACTTTACTCAATGAAAATAGATGACGTTTAATTATTATCATTTCACCCTTTATCTCAATCATTTGTTACATTTCCCCCCTATTCCTCTTTACTTTTCAGCTTTCCCACATATATACTTAGTTTCATTTAAACGTATATGTGGTATAGTGTTTTTAACAATGATTAACGCTGCAGTAATTGAACTGTACTCTATTACTTCCATTTCTTTCATTTATCAATATTTCAACAGGATTGTTTTTGTTCTGTGAATGTCTTCTAACTAAAAACACGACACTTAACCTTTTCTTAATCTTTAAACCGATTCTTTAAAATATTTATAAAAGACGCCTAAAATAACACCTGGTATAGTTCAACTGTAAAAGTATTGAATAATTACAGTAAAAGAGTCAAGTTTTATCTGTCTAGACTTTTCATAAGATGCTTTAGAATGGAAGGTGACCATCTTCTTAGGTAAATCTAACAAGGTCTTTGCATAAAAGCTTTATCTTTGATGGCTGAAAAGTAATTACTGTATTTTCCGGTGTTTTCAAGACAGTATTTATGGTACAAAACAGACCTGCCTCAGCTTATACCCTTAGTACGCACTATCAAGCTTTGGTAAACTCTTCAAATTACCTTATTATAATCCAAAATTAAGAGATTTCATGTTGTCAAAACATCCTTAACCGAAGTACTTAAGAGGGGGACCTCAAAATCATGCACAAAAACAAAAACACGCGAACTCTTAACTACAGAAGTCAACACGCGCGCCACGCGCCACAATCGAAAATCATCGCACTCAAGCAGTGAAAATATGTCACAACAACATGTTTCAGAACTTCTTCCTCAACTTGACACGACCCTAGTTTCCAGACACTGTTTTCTGAAACAGATGGGAAGAAAAAGCCCATTTTCAGGAAGACTTAAGAAAAGGATAGGGATCAGGATGAAGGGTCGCTGTCAGCCAGTGACAGAAGCTCACGAGGAAATCATAGTGTGCTTGGAAATTAGGATTAGCAGGTATTGCGTCAGAAAATTTGATTGCCCAGCACGGACGTTTTTTCAACAATTTGTTGAAAAGTGGTTGAAAGAGAGTAAAGAAGGACGAAGGAATCGAAGGGAGGAAACTGGTCAGGAGTTAATTCTAGTAATAGGGCAGGGTCAAACCAAGACTTTTTTTCTCGCTGTCCTTTTGACCCATCAAGGTCAACTGAAGAAAATTCTTTTAGACTAGCTTTCTCACACCATACGGGAAATAAATTGCTACAGAAAGTTATTCACTTACTTCATATTTCGTTACTTGTTTATTTACTATATATTTATTTATAAATTTGTAGCTTATGTCCAAAAAATATTTGCAGCGTTTTCATAATCGGAACATCATAACATGTTTTACATTTTGTCGTTTGATTGTAAATAGAAAAAGTTCAATTTTTGAACGTGGTGTTAAAATTAAGTGATAAAACATTCAACTTTCCCTACGATAAAATTCACTGGGTGTTACTTTTTTATTGGTTACCATTCGTTTGAACGTGGATTAAACTTTTGTGGCCATTTGATCCAAGGTTCGGCGCAGAGCAACGCTATGTTATTTTTCCGTTGTGCATCACTTCACGTATTGTGATTCTGCACTTCTTGCAGTTATGCTAATATCATAAATATGAGAAAAAAGACTGACAAAGGCAGGACAGGTTTCCCGCCATGTGGATTCGTCACTTCGTCTCGATCGGAAAACGAGTTTAAGTCATACTCTTGATTCACAAAGTGAAATGACATGCTTCAAAAACAACAAATAAGTCACTGAGAGTGACTCTTTTTCCTAATTACTGTTCTCTGACTGTGTCTTAATGGAAGACACTTCATGTTTTAAAATTAAAATGGTCCTCTGCAAATAGGTAATTACCCACATTTACTCTGGATAATTACCTATTAAATCTTGTCATTGGCAATGATTTAAAAAGTAGCTTTGGCTAGACTACTTTAAAGAAAAAGATTCAGTGACTTGTTTTGTACGTTGAACTCAATATCCTCAAGAAAATTTAAGAAATTAACATTGCAAGGAATTATTTTTCAAGTCTGGGTTTCGAGTTTGGTAAAAGGCATCGTCTACTCTAGAGTACCGAATAACCGCAGTGGTAGTGGTAATAATCGAGGGGATGGAAAATATTTGGAAAACTAATAATAGAGGGTTGGAATAAAAGGGAGGGTGAAAAAATGGGTGGGATTGAAAATAGAAGACACAGACTGAAGAAGGAAATATTTCAATTTAAGACATCTATTCATGTGCAATTCGCTTTTTCAAACTTATGTGGGCTATTTCAATTTGATTGCGCACTGTAGTGAACTGAGTAGATGTCTCGCATGCCTGAAGAACTTTGGTGATTTCATCAATAAGGAATCGAGCAACTTTGTTTATCTGTTCATCTTCCGATATTCCAACAAGAGAGAGGGTATTCCCTATGACTGAGTTACTTCCTTTGATTTGTATTGAGCTCCTGGGTTCGATAGGAATATCGCCACTCAGAACTTGATCAGGATTAACTTCTTCGTCATCAGCGGATTCTTCGTCCTCAGTCCCATTGTCTTCCATTTCTTCTCCGTCAAGCAGCTCAGATCCTTCGACGTTTTTCCTTCTCTTGATTCCTTTTGGAAGAATTAGTAAGCGGATTACCTCTTTGATTGTTTTTATTGGTGTTTTCGACATCATTTCAGCTCTGAAATTCCTCATACTTCCATCAACAAGATTAAAAATTTTATCACTAACTTGATAGTCTTCGGATCCATCAAGTGCGTTAGTGACCTATACCGACTTGAAAGCTGCATGGCCAACAAACTTGACACTTTCCTTGGCATCCATGAACAACTTCATCATTTCATTTCGGTCAGGAGATGGGACCTTTTGTGGGTTGTTAGCTAACTTTTGGAGCATTAATTCACTCTTTCTTTCTGTATTCACTCTTCAGATGTTTGTACAGATGGGTGTCATTTACTTGGACAAACCCTGTGATACCTCCACCAACGATAACCTATATGTATCCCTGGTCCCATAAGGCCTGCCTTACTTCTGGCGTTTGATGGACTGCATAATCACCCAAGACGTAGGTTGCGAAATTCGCGTAATTAAACATATTAAATAGATTTGGCAAGCCTTTGATTGTTTCAAGAAGCTGCTCTAGGCGATATGAACCTTTGGCAGCCCATTGATAGTACACTCCTGGCGGTGGTGTTAGTTTAGATGGGCGTTTTCCCGTACCTTTGAAAGCAAATTCTGGGGTTAGATTAATACTTCCATCCGTAGCAATTTGAGTGAATGCAGTGACACGCTCTCTAGATAAATGATGGTTTTCTTTGACAAAAGTGTCATTGTTTTTAAAACTTAGAGTCACTTGACTACTGGATTCATTCCTATGCAATGGCATTTGGTCTCCATATTATTGGTGGGTCTTTTCCAAAAGTCTCGATGTATAAACGTCTCGAGCTCCAACTATTCTTGAGGTAATCCTCGACTCCAATGATTCAGTCGTCTCTGAAAACCGAATAGGGCTTATTTGGTTTATGCAAAGAAACTCTGTACTCTTGTTCCCGGCCTTTGATCCATTGGTTTGAGAAACTAAGTTGCTCTTCTTCAGGTATATCGGGATGATGTTGCACCCAATTGTCATAAAGCTTTTCAGCTTTCAAAAGAAACAGAGACTTTCGTAAGCGTGCTGGTTCTGACGTCAAGAAACCACTGGAATAAGGCCTCTCTAACACCGTTGGCTCGTGCTTTGCGACCACCATCTACAGTTCGAAACTTATTCGTAGCGACACTGTCCTCAAAATCACCAGCCTCCAGCTTTTCATAGGAGCGCTTTGCTACTTTACATCCGTTTCTCATTTCCTGACTGTCCGACTTAGCATCTTTCAAGTTAGAATAAAAAATTCGAACTGCTTTCGCAAAGTAGCCTTGCTTCGGTACGTGTTGCACATGACATTTTCTTTTAGCATCCTAATGAGCTTTTCCTCTCAAGGATTCTAGTTCAGCGAGATATTCCTCTTTGCATCTTTTAACTTTCAAAGGTAAATCACGTCGTTTCTGTAAACTAAATTTCCCATATGAATCTTTTTGACCAAAGATACTTCACACTTCTTGTTCAGCCATCTTCGCTTTGAACAAGAAGTGTTTAAAACAGATCACATGAAAACCTGCATGAATATTCGAAAATAGTTTATATGATAACGAAGAATAAAATTTTATGCAATTCCTAAAGGCGAGACATATTGTTTCCGGTGAACAAAGTTTGGGTAGCAAAAAGACAAGTAAAGTTCATGTCACATGATGTCCAAAATGAGGTTTTCAACATAATGGCCAATAACGTGGTAACAAGACTACTAGAGAGTATGTTACAATATTCATTCTATCATGGCTGATGAATAAATAGGTGTGTCGAACAAAGAGCACCTTACATTTTCTTTACGTTGGGTAATATTCTCTCGATGTTATAGAAAAAATGTTAGGATTAAGTACCAAACATGAGGAGTGCAACAATAGTCACAGTCCTGAAGGAGATGTTGACTCGATATCAGCTAAATTCAGTCATAGGCAATATTATGATGGGGTCAGCAATATGGTTGGGAAATCATCTGGAGTAGAAGTGCGGGTACGAGAGCTATAACCACTGGCCCTGGAGACGTATTGCCATGAATATTCTTTATCACTATCTGTTAATGATACTACCTAAAACATTAAAAAGTTTACGATACACAATGGGCACCTGACCTTACCTTGATCCTCTCCGTACCAAGAGGCGCATAAGGCTCCCACACAACCGCTTCACTTGGATCGATCTGCAGCTGCACGGCATGTTGCGTTCCACGTGCTCCAGCCCTCTTTGGTGCAATCCATCTCAACCATTCTACCCAACGTTGTAATGGTTTTTAGGGGGTTAGCAAAAATATCTTATCGGACACTGAGCTTCCAGAAGGCGTTGTCCAAACGTCGTCAAAATGCCATTCGTCGGCGATCTTCGCTACTCCCTGGTATTCGTGAGTAATGGTGTTTGAAGTTTCTGTAACATGGCTTTTCATACATGATTGGGTTGTTCACCCGAACAAAACCACGGAGGACCAGGGATCACATTTTGTCTGGCTTCTCAACTTAGACCTGTCTGGTGTGGATGACCCTACCAGGCACACAATGCTCCAGCCAGCATAGCTCTCAGGATCAACAAATCACACAAGCCTACAAATCGGGACAAGATAGTGATCCTATGCGTAGATACGATGGGGATAGCCTGCTTAAGTTGTGATCCTAATAAAATACTCTCCTGAACGAGAGAACATTCTTGGAATGATGAAAGAGAAAATAGAGTGTGCTTCTGCACTTTTTTTTCAAGGCCAGTGAAATACTCGAACTGCTTCAAAAGAATTTTGAAAATTTGGAAGGATTTAATGAAGGCATGGAAACATCGTTTGAAGAATGACCGTGTGCAGATCGAGTTGCAAGGTCGAATCAGTAGGGTAGAAAAACAAATGAAATCTTTTGATTTCATTTTTGGATTGAATATCGTTCACCGAAAAATATCTGCTTGTCAAAGTGAAATAAATGGAAATTTGGTATTCAGTGTCTTGGAAGGAATGAGAAGACGGGAATCATTCAATAATTTGTACGATTCCATCATATTGAAAGGAATGAAGCATTGTTTTACATCAAAGCCTACCAATAAAAGAAAAAGGAAAGCCTACAATTACTCCATCGTAACCTATCTTGATGGCAGCATTAGCTGTGAACCGGCGCATTACCCTACCACAGCATCGGACCATTACTTCGATATTTATTACGACGGATTAGGTTACCTAGGTTACATCTATCGAGATAAGATTTTCACAGCCAAGTTTCGAAGTTTCGAAGCACATGAGCAAATGGAAGGGTTTCTCTTAAATTCAATACAACCACTATATACCTCGAAAGAAATGGAGTATATGCACGCGCACTACAGCAACAATATTGTTATCAATCAATTAGACGTTGAAATGAATGTTCTTTGTGCCATATCGAGGGAAGAAAAAATTGCTTGTTTTCAATAAGTGATTAACCATGTGAAGTAGATCGATCCAGGACAACGATAATTAATATCAACTGTTCTATTTGTAAATTGCTGCACGTAAATGCAGTAACCACAGCAACCTCTGAGCGCCCTTTTTTGCTTGCACAAAATATGAAAACATAACTGCGTTCAAAAATGTTGGCAGCTCGGTTTCATTCAATGACCATGCTACATGTACACAAACAATTTACAGAGTTCTTGACTCTAAGTGAAATAGCAAACGAATTTGTCAGCAAAAGCGAAAGCAGAAAGTTTATCTTTGGTCAATTTTGATTTATTGGTTTTTAAACTTTCTACCGTAATGTATATTCATTGACACTTAATTGTTAAAGTCTAATTTTGCATCACAAAAGTTATCATTTTTCTTTCTTCGTCGTACCACTTACTTTTTCTCAATAAAGAATAAGTTGTTTTTCACACAAATCGGATCGTCCGCTACAGTATTCTGCTAATTTTCAGTATGGGAGATGCATTTTTAACAATTCTAGAATATATCATTTCAAGAACTTTCGTGACCGTCGGAACCAACCATGATGGTCTTCCTACGTAACTAAACTCGATTTTTGCCCCCAAAGATTCAATTTTTTTGCCCCGTTCCTGGATATTTCTTTGTGTAGGGTCTAAAAAGGGAAAAAAAAAGAGAGAAGATATGGTCGGGGATTTGCCAGTAAAA
Source organism: Morbakka virulenta (assembly GCA_003991215.1). Classification (NCBI taxonomy): domain Eukaryota; kingdom Metazoa; phylum Cnidaria; class Cubozoa; order Carybdeida; family Carukiidae; genus Morbakka; species Morbakka virulenta. The sequence continues at coordinate 328,742 of RDPX01000160.1, forward strand.
GAAAACATAGTAAAAATCAAGTATTTTGGAGGAAGAGCGTAATTTCCTCAACCAGAGTCGAAACTCTACACAACTACTATACTATATTTCATATTTAACTTTAGTAGTCAAGGTGCCAAATCAGTAGAGGTTTACCACATAACAGAATGAAATAAAATTGTTTTAAACCACAAATGAATTTTCCTTGAAAATGATTTAAAGACGGAGGAAGATTGATTTGAAATTTTATTTGTATAATGGATGTCATCGAGCTGACGTACTCTATAACAGACAGATATTTAGAAAAATGAAAGGGACAGTGTACAAGATAGTGCTGGTCTCTGCGTTGCTCTGGGAGCGTAGGATTGTGGTCACTTTAAAAAAAACAGGATATTAAATTAGCGGTTGCGAAATTCAAGATGTTCCGATGGCCTCCTAAAGTAATGCTGCTGGAAGGAATCCGCAACTTAATTAAGAGCCTTCCCGCTTGGAAAAATACATAGCTGACCAAATCTAAAACAGTACTGGTTTTGTTCAAATGCAAAAAAATCCAGTTAACTGGCGTTTTAAGATTGGGAAGATTTATTTAAAACCCTGAAACATAGAATGGGGAAGACAAGCAGAACATAAAGAACAAGAACAAGAACAAGAACAAGAACAAGAACAAGAACAAGAACAAGAACAAGAACAAGAACAAGAACAAGAACAAGAACAAGAACAAGAACAAGAACAAGAACAAGAACAAGAACAAGAACAAGAACAAGAACAAGAACAAGAACAAGAACAAGAACAAGAACAAGAACAAGAACAAGAAGAAGAACACGAACAAGAACAAGAACAAGAACAAGAACAAGAACAAGAACAAGAACAAGAACAAGAACAAGAACAAGAACAAGAACAAGAACAAGAACAAGAACTTTAAGGAGCACCTTGCCAGGAATTGTAACAGTACTCCATTTTAGGGCGGATGACAGATTTACAGAAATACAAAATGGGTTCAGGCGTAAGGTAATCTCCAGAACCAACCTTTTCAGGAGCAGAGGTCCAAGTGGATTATAGGAAACCTGAGAAAGACCAAGCATCATGACAATCCAAGCACCCCATTGATGAATATTCATCAGGAGGACAAGCACCAGGGTTAATATCAGATAAATAACCGTGAATATATGAAGGAGAGGTTTACCTTTCTAATGAAGACACCAGTTGCCTTGATTCTGCTTTGAAAGAAACAAGTAGCTTTCTTTCCCATCCTCCGGCAACCTGGATATCATACTCCAAATCTTCTGCAAGTTTTAATTATGCCTGCTGAGTTCCCTTGTGGTCAATACCAGAGGACAGGTTAGTGACATCAGCATACATGTTGATAAACTGAAGGAAATTACTAGGAAGATATTGTCGTAAGAAGAAAGAACGCTGGGTCAAGAATATACCCTTGAGGAATGCCAGCCTTATATACCCATCCGATGGAATTACATTCAATGTGACGCACACTTTTCTGAAAGAAAGAACTAAAGGATTCCAAAGACCCTCAACAAATATCACAACCAGATAGCTTATGAACCAAACAAGGGTGCCATACCTTACCAAATGCCGTGCAAGTATCAAGCGGTGTAGCTCGTCCTTCCCAAGACTTGTCCATAAATCCTATAGATACGTTCCGGTAATTTTTTGTCGACGAATATTATGTGACTATTTCCTACAATATGTCTGTTAAAGGGATAAATTTTTTTTGCAGTATGTTGTTACACCCACGCGCACGTTTATTATTATAATTTATGTTATTACGTATTAACCACATAATCATGTAGAGACACGGAAGTTATTCACAGTTATTCACAATGCATAAGCTTTCTACGCCTGTTTGTAAAGACCTGATTGGTCAGATTCGTTTTGATGCTCGATCTTGATTGGATATTTGTAATACGCAGTTTCTCGATGATTCACATGTATCGTGTGGTTTTGTAGAAGTTTTGCAGATTTTCAAGTTTTGAGGATAAAACAGAAGGAAAGTTATTTGATGTCTTTTTCTCGGAGAAATTCTGTAAATTTCGATCCAGAACCAGCGAAGTTGAAAGATTTATTCTTATACAGTATTTAATAAGTGATCTAACACGCAAATAAAGATGTAAATGAATAAATGACATAATAATAGCCTCCAATGAGCTCCAATTGTTTTAGTTGCTTTAGTCTGCTTAGGTAGCTGTAGGAAAAGGTTGAAATATAAAATTTAAGATTAAAATAACTATTTTTGTGTAATGACTGAATATTCCGATACATCTCTCTTGTGTCCTGATAAACAGAGGGGTGCTGAGCTTGGACTAATGAAGATTACGGTCGCATTTATTTGGATCTGTTCTACCTAGATGCGTTTTTCTTTATTTATTTCAAAATAAACTTTTTCATGATTGTTTTCTAAAAAAATGGGGAAATGCGGTTGTGATTTTGGTGTAATATTACGTTTTATTGGTTTACCTCAAGAAGAACAAGAAATTCCTCACTGCCGTCTGATCCCCGATTCCTGGGGGGAAATGACGCAAGGACAAAACCCCCCCGTTTTTTTCATAACCCTACGTCCCTGGACTAAACATATGCTTGAAAGCACTGGAATGGTGGTGTGTGTCCTTTATGACTAAAGAAATATTTAAAAAAAAGGTTAAAGTATTCGTTGCAATGACTGAATTGAGCTTATTTCATAAAGTTATTCCACCGAAACACTTTCAATAAATTAAGTACATGCCTGAATCAATTGGAGATTTGATTGTTGTTTTCACCTTCCATGGTTATTTTGCAAGACCGTGCCCTTTGGAGTTTGATAAAATTACTGTCAATTATTGGCAGATACAAGAAACCTCTTAATTGGGATTTAAAAACCTTTAAGACTGTGTGCCTCAGAAGTTGCAACGTTAAGCACCTTGAAATGTGTGAATAACACCGTACCTTACTCATGCCTTGGTTTCCTGTTGTGGTTATATCATTAGTTTTTATTATTTCCACTTATGCGGAGAAGTTGTGAGAAAGGAATCTAATGAATGACAATTCCACATACGTCTATTTTATTTGCTGTGGTGTTCACTCACCGTTTTGATATGTCAAATCTTTTCTAATGCCAAATGAAAATGACCACAAGTTAAAAAAAGCTGTGACTTCTCGGATAAGCTTTTCTGGTAAAACTCTCTGAAAACGAAAAATTTCTAGAAATGTTTAAAGAAACTCATTTTTTTAGATAAACTTGTCTTGAAAAAAGAGATTGTTTTGCCGGAGAAAAAGACAGGGTGACTCCAGCCTTAAAAATCTAGGGCTATGACTGTTTTCCTCTTCTGGCTCTGTAAAACCAAACAAATGGTGTCTTTTCACACCTGTGATTTAAAAATAGCAAATTCAAACAGAACTTCAAAATTCATTCTGTAAACAAACTGTAGCATTGTCAGAAGTTTTAAACCTTCTTCTCCAGCATTCTCACCTTATACTTTTTGCAATTTGAAAAATAAGTTTATGCCAAATATCGGATACCAAGATCTGTTTGGATTTTACCACTCGGCAGTAACAGACATTGCTCATCAAGCTGCTTCATTTCTAAAACACAAAAAATCAACACTAAAAACTAAATAATTATCAGTCATTTCTAGTATTTAGCTAAAATTCCTAGTAACATAGTCTCAAACAGACAAAATCGTCCAAACGAAGGTACCACAACAAAAAACAAATATATTTTTAATGATACAGAAACGGAGAAAATTAATTCCTACTTTGAAACGTGATTCTGTAACGACTCAAATTAAGAGTTTATGTTTTACTGCCCGACTGGAATGTTATATTAGTGTGTGGAATAATCTTTACATGTAAACATATGGAATATTCAGGGCAATACTCGAGTGTATGAAATAATAGGGAGTACACTAGAACGTACTTGAATGACCTGGATTGGTAGCTGTTTTTTTACACGTTTTTACAAGTTAACTATTGATAAACAACTGTACCATATCACAACACTGTTTACATTAAATGTCAATCCCAGCTCCTTGTGTCCATGTGTCCATGCATCTATGTTATGTTATTGGGTGTGGTTTTAATTTTTTCAATTATTTAATGAAGGGAAGAGTTCTAAAATGACTACCTTCAAAGCAGTCTTTTTCTACACATATTAGGTGTCAACTCAATACTCCAAAAGCTCTTTACTGCACAGACGGTAAAGTACCTGAACAATTTTTTTAAATTAGATTTAAACATCAAAGTTTTGTTTCATTAGCAACATTTCTTTTGCTATTTTGTATTTTTTCTTTAATTTTTATTTTTAGTTTTAACGTCATTTTCCCCCAGCAATTGGGGCTCAGACGGTGCCCTTCAGAGGGACTTTGATTTGGCAGTGAGGAATTTCTTGGCTGGATGCTTTCCCGACGGCAACCAATGGCTTTTTTTTTCTTTGTAAAAGTTCCAAATTCTCCTCGACAGCTCGGGGAATCGACCCCGGACCTCTTGGTTACTATGCAGTTGCACTAACCATTAAGCCACGGCTCCTCAGTCTTTTTCTGCACGTATCAGGTGTCAACTCAATACTCCAAAAACTCTTTACTGCCCAGGCGGTATCTGAAGTATCTGAACAATTTTTTTTGTTATCAGATTTAAACATCAAAGTTTTGCTTCATTAGCAACACTTCTTTTGCTATTTATTAATTAATTAAACAGGATTAAATTAGCAGACCTACATTGTTATTCATCTTCCAACGCTTGATTAGGCTAAATGAATACCCCCCTCATTGTACAAGAGAGACCATCGATTTGAGTGGGAAAACCGTGCCTTTTCCTTACCCTGCTGGCGCATGACAATTATTGGAATTTGGTTTAAAGCGCAGAATTCATTGTAATAATGTAATAACATATGTTTTTTTATGGCGCATAATTTAACACGAGCCACCAGCGGTAAAGGAACATCCAACCTTAATAGCTTTCTTGTTAGAAGGATAGATTGGCGCTAGAAATATATATATTTTTTTTACATTTTAACTAGCTTAAATTTTTTCTCCTTTTCTTCACATATTTACTTTTTTTAAATTTTTACTTTTTAAAACTTTACTCATTTATATTTTTACTCTTTTATACCTTTACATACTTATAGTTTTATTCTTTTACCGTTACAAGGGAACATCCAATATCAATACCTCTTATGTTAACTTGATAAATTTGCGGCAGAAAGGATTCATTTTCACATTTTTACATTTCTACGTTTTTACTTTTTTTTTTACAGCGCACAGCTTAACATGCCCAACCCACAACAATGGTAACATCTACAATCACAACCTCTCATGCTAAAAATAGAAACTGGTGGCTGAAAGCATTTGTTATCGGTAGTTCTTGTTTCAAGTGGATTATTCAGTAAACTTTGACCCCTTGTTGAAAAGGTGTCCCAACATCCAACAGTGCATTGCTACTCAAAAGTAAAGAGAAAAAGAATATATCAACTGCGGCATTACAATCGCAATCGGTAGGGCTTAAACCCTACCTTCACATTACTAGGAATTTTGATAAAGATATTGACTTTCAACAGCAAAGGTTATTTCTATATGATAAGTAGGGGTATTTGTGAATACCTTAAATACCCCTGACCGCTACCCCTGTGAGTAGCAATGCCGATGAGGGTTTGAACTGAGTTGTATCAAGAATTGTAATAGAATTTGTAATGAAGTCAATAGATTTTGTTTGTGGGTGCTTTTGTGAAACTCGTACTTTGTAGATCGACATCTCTTTTTCCATTGCTTAACAAGTTGTAGCTCATAATTAAAATGTGATTTTTAAGTCCGTTTACATAACGTCGGAGTGCATCAGATTACAAGAATCACTGCTAGTGTTGAATTACAAGAAACCATTTCAACCTGTTGGCAAACACCTGAGATCGTGTGGGAGTCTGGAAGAAGTTATGCTGAATAACATCGAAATTTTGGCTGCTACCCGGAATAAACAATATGGAGTAATCCTAGAAGCTATTTGGCAACAACGTATTCGGCCACAAGTTAACGTGGAAGAGGAGTTTAAAAGCCAAAAGCATACCATCATGTTGTAAGCAATCTGATTAGTCACACAGTCATTGATCTGTATTTTCTGATCATTGATGTATTTACTACACTGTTTATTTTCTTTTATTCATAGGAATAAACAATATTCACAAATAATTATAAATTGCTGCTGATGATGCTATTGCATTGAAATAAAGTCAATTTCTCGTTTTGTCACAAATACTGCTTTAAATTACTCTTTGAGATATAAATTCTTCAAGTAGTGAGGTTCTGGGATAAGTTCATGTGTTTAACTTCCTTTATTTAGGTATAAAGCTTATCCTGACCTTCATAAGAATTAAGAAGAATCAAGTCAAAGCCAACTACTCAACAAGTTCAAAACGTTTATCAGATTACCTACCACCTGATCTTGAGAATCCAGTTGAGTTAAAACTGACGAAAAAAGCGATGGGTCAGAAAACTAGTGAAACCACAAGATTATCACTCGGTATACCAGAAACACCTCACCGGTCTTTACTATCTTTGTTTCCTCCATGAAGGTTTTGGCAAACGAGAGGGCTTTCTGTGCAGCTTGGTATTATG
>RDPX01000160.1:340310-342363 GCA_003991215.1 Morbakka virulenta
ATTTTCTCATTCGTCTGAAATAAAAGCTAATTGCATCAATTGACAATTCAAAGTAAGTACAATATATTTTTTACCTCAACTTTTTTATCAACTTTGAAAGTGACACTATAACGAATAACCAAATTACTATAAAAAAAGAATAATAAAGAATCTTATTTTTTTGTGCATTAGCAAGCTTTTTTATATACCAACTGAAGATGTTATCATAATTCTGTCTTTATTTTTCTGTGTCCGATCAAAAGACAAGACAACAATACGTCGTCGAGCGTGTTAAATCTTTCAGAAAACTTCAGAAAACGTAAAATATTTGGAAAATAATAATAACAGAAAGGGCAGAAACACACAGAAGTCTAACAAAAAACGTTTACAAAGCGTTGAATGTCATTTTTTGGTCATGTATGTAGGAAAGAAAAGCTGGAATACTTTGTCAGTACAAGAAAGTTTGAAGGAGAGTGAGTCCCATGGCAGGCAAAGACAACTGTTCAAGGTACAAAGGACAGAGAAGTATGAGACGCCATGACCGTCGACGTCCGCAGACGTGACACGGAAATAAGCGGAATTAAATTTCAATGGAGGAAAGTTTATTTTTCGGTCGAGAGTGGCCGACATAAATGTCGTAATTAATATTTGACCCAAAAATCCTCCATTACCTCCCGTAAATAAGTAAAGTACATGCGATTTTTTTAAAAATCCTTTTTATGAAATAAGAAAATAATAAAATAATTCCATAAAGAACAATCGAAGTATCAAGAAATAGATAAGTAACGAATTTGTAAAAATACGCGTTACCACGTTGTGAAAATGGTGTTATCATCGGAATATTTATATTTTTTCTTCCTTTTTTTCAGGACTGTCAATTGGAATTTTCTCTTCAGTTTGTGACATCTGTGACCTGGGAACGTTTTGTCTGTCACCTTTGAACCTTTTGTCAGCTGACAAGTTTAAGGCTTTTTTTGTAATAAAATATTGAGTGTCGATTTTCTTTTCCTGCAGCCAGCAGTTATCTTTCCCAGCCTATCCTCCTTTTACGAAAGTGATTATCTCCCGTAAAATAGTTTGCATTTCTCGCTGAAACCAACAATCAACACATAATTAAAAAAACAGATGCGTGGAAACATTGGACAGAACATGATATAAACTTGCAGTGGCCATGGTAGAACCTCAGGGAATTGAAATGGCTGTGTGACGTCATCGTCAGTGTAATAAATAAATAAATAAATAAATATATATATATATATATATATATATATATATATACTATAATACACGTGTGGTGAAAATAATTTTATTATTAAACAGGTTACCAAATAACATTACCAGATTTTACCCCGATGTCAAAGAAAGAAAGTTATTATTGTCCAAAGCTTTAATCAGAATTCTAACAGAAATTGGCTTCTTTCCCTCTTTATCATTTTCTTTGTTATGTAAACACTATCTAAACTTTTACCTACACATTGCCTACTTTGATTTATTATTTTTCATGTTACATTATCTTATATCATATTGTTATATAAATGTACACATACACACACACACACACACACACACACACACACACACACATATATATATATATATATATACTGACTGAGGTCTTGGTTGAAGCCTCGCTACGGAGACCGTTTTAAGCAGAAAGTGTCACCTTAACTGGGAAACCCAAATAGGCCCCACTTACAAGCTGATGCATTTTACATCAATATCCCACACACTTGGGTGTGATGCATGCACCCAGCTTACCCTTATCGAAATAAGAGTCGGATGGGTTTGGTGAGGTTTCTACCCCTGAGTCATTTGTGGGCTCGTATTGGCACTCAATAATAATAGTAATAATAAAAGTAATAATAATAATAATAATAATAATAATAATAATAATAATAATTAAAAAAAAATAAAAAAGTGGTTAGGAGAACTTGGGTTGAAAACAAAAATAGTCGAACTGCAGAAAACTACGTTACTTCAGTCTGCAAGGGTACTTTGGAAAGTGCTTGAGGTTTGAGGAGTCTTGCTGACACCATGCCTCAAGAAACTCCACTAGCGATTTAAGATCATAACT
>RDPX01000160.1:343069-365804 GCA_003991215.1 Morbakka virulenta
GAAAGTGCTTGAGGTTTGAGGAGTCTTGCTGACACCATGCCTCAAGAAACTCCACTAGCGATTTAAGATCATAACTTAGTGTGCGCCACCAATATAATAATAATAAAGATTCTGTGGGACATCAATATTCAATGCGACAATGTAATAGAGGCAAGAAGGCCAGACATTGTTTTGATTGATAAAAAGCAGAAATCTTGTTTCATAATCGACATTGCCGCTCCAGCAGATAAAAGAATCGAAGACAAGGAAAGGGAAAAGGTTGAAAAATATCAAGACTTGAAGAGGGAGATAGGAAGGCTTTGGGGTTTGAAGAAGGTGCAGGTGATTCCTGTTGTGATAGGAGCATTGGGAAGTGTCAGCAAAGGGTTTAAAGATTGGGTTCAAAAATTGAATATTGAACCTAACATAGTGGACATGCAGAAAGACAGCTTTATTAGGAATAGATAGAATCCTAAGAAAAGTTCTTGAGATGTGAAAGATAGGAGAAAGTACTTTATTTGCCCTAGGTCATTAGTTGTGACTCGCCTAGGAGAATTACGGTACAAAGATCAGCCAGTTAAAATTTTTTCAAAGTAATAATAACAATAATAGTAATAATAATAATAACAATAATAATAATAGATGGTATATGTCACCCTCCCAGACAGCTTCCAAGGTACTCTACTGGACGCCAAAATAAATGGGAAATGTAATGAAGGGAAGCCTGTAATATCATTGATTACTACTATCAATTAATGGACTGGATTGAAAAATAAAAGTTAAGTGAAAACTGCACAACACCGTACAATGTGCTGCACCTTTGGATCCAACCCTTTATGAACCTGATGATGGTGATAACTTTTGTTAGAGTGATTATTATTATCTTTTTTTTAATTATTGTCATTATTATTATTATTATTGTTCTGAACGACTGAGTGTGAGACAGAATGCAGACAACATGACAAATCGGTGAGTTAGGCAAGGATGTTTACAGTCATCTGACTTCTTTCAACATGAAAAGTGAAACAATTTTGAGGAATACTGAAAAGACCCCAAGTTTTAAATGAAGAATATCAAAATAACTTCAGAAAATGCATGGTACAATTCTGATATGAGAATGAGAAAATGAATTGCAGAGACTCTTAAATATGTTAGTGAAAGAAAGTAAAAAGATGGGATTGCCTCTTAACGTTAAAAAAAAGACTGAGCTCATGGTTATTGCATGGTTACACCAAAGGAAAATACATAAGTGTTATCTCAAAGTAAAGGAGAAAAAAATAAAACAAGTCAAGAAGCTCAAATAAATTGAATATATGATTTCATCAAACATTAGACGCACTACTGAAATAAAGAAAAGAGCTTGTTACACCAAAGATGCTTTCCACCTTCCACAAGATGAGCCCAATATTGAAAAACAGAAATATAACAAATCAAACCAAGACTATGGTAATGAAGGTATGTCTGCTCAGTTCTTCTGTGTGGCTCTGAATGCTGGACAACAACTAACGATTCAGAAAGAAAATTTGGAACACCAGTGATGTTGTTCATCAGAAGAACGCTTCGAGTCTCATTTAATAAAAGGAAATCAAACGATTGCGTCTTAAAATGAGCCAAACCAGAAAGATATTTATTAAAAACAATTAGAACATGACAAATGCAATTTTAGGACACATTTTTTGCCAAAACGGTCTTGACCTCCTCACTGTAACAGGTAAAATGGATGGAAAAAGAAGTATTGGAAGACAGAGAACCCCACTTGTGGAAAGTTTAAATTCTTAAGCAATCTATAGATGTCAAGATCCTTTAACCTTTCTGATGTTATTGGATGATGAGACCGAATGGAGACCCTAGATCGTCGATGTCTGTTTCAAATGAAGAATCTCGTAGAAGATGAAAAATGATTATGATAATGATTATTAATATTTTGTTGCTTCTGTTGTGTATGAAGGGTAAGATAGGTCATTTATTGATATTCGGTGCTACGTTAGGGAAGCGACGCGAAAGTAGTGGGTAAAGAAATTTTTGTCCAAAACGGTAAATGTTCAAAATGGATCCATATTGCAGGCTTTAAAAAAAGAACAGGGTATTGTGTATTAAGGTGACATCATCAATATTCTTATTTCAATTAAAAACAGTTAAAAACACCTGCTTGTGTTTTTTGTCAACAGAGTCAAGTTGATTGTAACTGTATTTAATTCAACTAAGGGGCAACTAAGTCCAGACGTTCAATGTTCTAGACCTTTCTTAAATGACAAATTCACCAGTTGGTAGCGCATTTTTGTTGCTTTTTCAATACAAAACATTGCTTGATTTGAAGTTCCGAATTAAAAAATAATTTTGGACCATCTGTTGATTCTAGTGTTTTGCCGATACAACATAAGAGCAAAAGAGAACTTTGCAAGGTACCAACAGGTTCTGTTCTGACTTGGACTCGAGGCTGGAATTGAGCAAAGAAATTCTGGAGGGTTGCACTGTTTTCATACTGTTGAACTGTTTATGGATGGAAAGCAACAATGCAGTTCAGTATTGAAACGTCGGGAAGAAAAAATTGATAACAAGGACTATTTATTTAGAAAGAGGCGATGGAAATAAACCAATAAGTACCAAAAGGAAAAAAACAGTAACATCTTTTTAGTGTCTCTAAATAAATCTGGTAGAGAGTGAAATAAACACAATTTTTACAGGGGTATTTTTATCAAGGGTTTAATCAAAGGCCACTATCCCTTATGCTCCAACATACGTGGTGGCTGAAAATCAAAATATACGAGTTTTGTTGTCAGCCAGTTGTTAGAACGAAAGAATGACTGATCAGAAAAAGGGAAAAGCAAACTTTTTAAAAATTCCGGGAGAATATCAACCAGCAAATATGTTCTTTTCTATCTAGGAATACTGTGAAGTGGGTATTTTGTTGCCTTCTTTCTTGCTTTCTTTTTTCTTGGCTTCCGTTCGTAAATTATTGTTGGGCAATAAACTACAATACCACTATTTGTGAAGCTCCTATTAATGAGGTGTACAGCATTTGGGGATTGTTCACTCTACATATATATCACACTTCAGAATCATTTAGAAATCCTTGGTGGCTAGAAAAAAATAAAAATGAAAAAGGAAGAAGAAAAGCTTGGCATTAATGGATAAAGTTTTTCGAAATCCTAAATATGGATTCTATTTTAATAGTAGACCTGCAAAGGCTGAAGAACTGTGATCTGTGGTTACAATTATCAATTTTGACAAGACATTTCAGTCTGACGAGTCGTGATTCCGAAAAGGGGGAGTTGAAAGTAGGTATTTAGACAGGTTGGAAATTCTATCCCTTCTTTTACAGTAATGGCCCGACTCTCTTTTATTATGCATTCCATCGCTGCTAAATTAACTGGGTGGTGTTTTCCCCCTTTGGTATCTCCTGACCAAATGAATGATTCAGAGACATCACAAAAATAGATTATTGTGAAAAAATGTTAGACTAGACTATTTTACAAACACAAACAATCAAATCTGCGTAACATAACATGTTTTATCTTTATAATAAAAAGTACCAAGACTGAAACAACCAGCAGCTAATCCCAAAGTTCACACACATATCCCAAACATCTTAGTGTCACAATGGATTAAGAAAAAACGTGCCGTACCTTCAGTTCTTGACACGTAGTTGAAAATATATACTGTGGTGTAAGAGGATTATCATGGATACCAAAGAAAACAAGATAGTTCCTTACAGAGCATACATGCGGAAAACTGATTATAAAGGACTTGATCACTCGGAAAACATAAAAAAACTTCTCACTGGATAACCGGACTTTGTGGGAAGTTGTGGGAAAACGAACTGAAACCTCAAGAAAAGTTTGGCCCTCTTCTGGAGAAATCAGCCTCACGTATTGAAGAAAACTATTTGGTGTCTATGGCTAAAGTTAAGAAGAAAAAAGCCCTTTTTAATTCCTGTTACTCATACTTCTGGGGGACAAAGAGCAATTCGAATGTCTTATAGTGAAGGTGCGTTCTGTTATGCATGCGTTGTTTTCATCTCCATCAGAGAACATTATTTATTGAAGGTGGATTAAAGAGTGGTGGTTTGTTCGTTCCGACAATAAAGGGTTTCTGAGGCATGACACATGATGTTTACATTACAGCTAATTAAAAAGTGTTAACACAAAAAGCGCGTGACAAGTGATATTCATATTTCGACACATTTTTTTTTCAAACGATACACAGATGCATTACAGGTATAATGCAAAACGTTTTGCTGATGCTATCTAGCTCCTTGCAATAAATAAAACTTTTCGTGTAAACTCTTATAAACCATCATCTATGGGTGCCCAAACACAGTACGCAAAACGATACAAAATTAGTTAGAATTTACAAGGCAATGCCGAAGAAGCGCAAATACTGTCCTTCCGACATTCTGAATGATGTTTCTGGGATTCTTGCTGATTTAGTAAGAAGCAGGTTGTCGAAAAGTAAACCCCGGACATAAGAAATTGTTCGCTTGACTAGCGGAGATTACGTGAATTTTAGGCGTATATAATAGTCGAGAAGCCTATTGGAAATTGTTCCCAATAGGAGTTTCGGCTATTATATACGGCTAAAACTTAAGAAATGCAAATAATTGAACAAACAGAACAGAGAACAGAGCGTGTAATTCGATGTGACAAATGCAATTTTGTTCGAATATGTGACAATACTTGCACTAAATCAACTACTCGATGACAGAACTGTAATCAAAGGGAAAAGTTATTGGTTTACTGTTGGAAATCTGTCACTTTCTTCTTACGTGTTGTTTTCAACCAAAGTTTCTGGTCTGTTAGCTCTTGTACATAGGTCACACCATAGTAGTGACTGACATTCTTACTGGCATAGACACAGCTGTCCCTGTGAAGCATAAACTTCGAAAACTACGTAATGACAAAACAATTGAAATGGCTAACTCGAGTATATTGAAATTTAGTCAGCAAGGCATAGATGCTTTAACCCAAGCAAAATACTCTACAGGGGCTAGTTTTTCAACGATTGTACAGTAACCTGCGCGTCATGTTCTGACTGTAAGACGATCTGCACAATGCCCTCTTTTCGGGCAATGCATTTATTAGTGCCATTGGTCAATTTTCGCGTGGTTTCACTAAAGGTTCGAGAAGAGGAGTTTTTAGAAGATAAGAAAATTGTCCCAATTCAAGTGCTACATCAGTCATCATTTTCTACTTCTTTGAAAATTGACAGATCTCAATGGGGTTTCCCGAGGTATTGCCATCAAGCTGGCCTGATTTTATTTGCTTATGAAAAATAGAGCATAAAAAGAACTGATGATGGAATTTGATCATATTCTTACCTCAGCATCAAGGCGAATTCAATTGTTCTGCGTTAAACTTATAACATGTTATTTCGACATTGATTATCTCACGTCCATTCTCATTTGTTTTAACGTACCGAAATATAATATTAGTGTTTAAAAGGTTTGAAATTCCAGATATTTATAATACTTGAAAGTTACATGAAGGAAGTAAGTACTCAGGTCTAAAAACAAATTAATTTAGAAAAACAATTCAGTTTATTGCTGAAGCAATTGAAGCGATCAAGTAAACTACTTTTAGTCCCAAGTTTGGGTTCGTCAACTTATGTTACGTAGTGAGATTATGTTTTTTTTGCCAGTTGGGGTAACGATGTTCAGTTGTACTTCTGGTATGTGTAAGATCCAGACCAATAGGCCCCTACCTCCCCCACCCAAATCCAAACCTGTACCATTTTATAATTATACAAACAATATGTCAATTTGGGTAATGATGTATTTGCATTATCTGTTTTCTGTTGTTGAAATAGCCGTAAAATTATTGCATTGTAAATTTATGCAGCGGTCTGGCATGCGAGGCAGCCACTTAATTTGGCGTTGTTAACTTTATTATGGAAGATAAAGCTGACATTGTGTCCCATTATTTCTCAAGTTGTCGTACGTCATATTATGCGATGTTTACTATCCTCTACTTAAAATGGAAAGTGGTCCTGCCATCCAGTAGAAACCAGTTGGTAATACCATTAAAATCAGAAAGGAATGACCGTTAAAGTTGTCGGAAAGTAGTCCAACGGGGCTCATACATAAAAGAACACATACGTTTTAGATCGGTTTTTCATAGATGGGCGAAACAGTCAGGTGACACTGCAAATTTCAAGAAAACCTAAAGATGGGAGATAAAGGGTAACCCAGGTACAACCATTTGAAAAGATTACTGTTTCCCAAGAAAAAAATACACAAATGGGGCTTTTTTTCTAAAACCTAAATAAAAGATAACTTACGTCATTTCAATGGAGGTTTGCGGCCACGTGTGGGGCAGTTTTCTGTAATTTTTAAAAAATAACGTGTGTGTGAAATCAAATGAAAAACAAACAAACAAACAAACAAAAAACAGCTAAAAAAACAAAAACAAACCAGATCTCGTGGGGTCTGAAGCTCAGACGGTAGCACGATTGTTAGAGTGCTGGTAACCGACCTTGGATTCCAAACTATGCCGGGGATTTTCCCCCTGGCTGATGATCTAGGTCAAGCAAGGGTAAATGGGAACCTAAAAGCCAATCAGTAAGAAATAACGGGGTCCCAGAAAGGAGCTGGGATTGTTCTAGTACATAAATGTCCCCCGCAGCGCTAATTATTCTGCCTCAATAAAATGAGTATGGTATACAACTCTTTTGAAGGGCGTTATTAAGATGTGGAAATATTTGTGAAAACATCTTCAGCGTTACAGGGGTGGCCACATTACTGAGTTTGCTCGTCTTTGCAGGCAGATCGATAAATAGTTGAGGCTCCACCGTTGTACGGATCTTGGTGTCCTTTATCTCCTAGCATTGTCCAAGAGGTCAGCTTGAGAGCTAATCACATTATTAAAGTAGCGGCGGGCATATGATAAATTGTTGGCTTACCATGTGAGAGGTTCCCCATCGTCCTGGAAATACTGCATGTTCCTGCTTTCCCCCCAAATGTAGTAGGGTATTGCGGGTGTGATCTTGTCGAAAATGGAGTTGGAAGAGGGGTGTTAACCAATAAAAAAAAAGAAATGGCTAATACCTTGTAAAATGGTAACGTAGTTGTAAAAGAGTTAAAGAAAATCAATGGATAAAGATGAAATGTTACATGAAACCAGGTTTAAGCCAAGATAAACAACTTTTCTTATACACATTTATGGTGTGTAAATATACATATATACTACATACACATAGCCTTTAAATTAGCGTACACAAGAAAATATTTCTATCTCTTTCTATAAATCCACTTTAAAACATTCTATACTACATTTAAAAACGAATTCTTACAAATTACTATGAAATGGAACTCTCAAGGGGCACTCAACGATAGCTACAATTACCTCGTTATTACCAATACCATACAGTATAACATTTGTTAATACTTGACCAAATATGACCTGAGCAGACAGACGCATTGAAAAAATAGCATTTGATGGGTGTATTGTGGGTCATCTTATTGCTTTTGTTCAAAAGGAATGTTTATTTGGATTACTTAGGATTGCTAATTTGAATGAGGCTCTGACGAAAGTCAATGGAATACTTTAATTTAATCACGCCAGCTGGGGATTTGGTTTACGTTTTGGAGTGCTTGCTTTTACCAACATCTCATAATTTGGGTTGACTTCTTTGAACTATAACAAAGTTTAACAAATAAAGCTAACGTTTTCTGTTTTTCAGTTTTTCCATTATTTTAGATAAATACAAATAAAAAAAGCGAAATGAATACCAGGCTGGACTACTTTGGTTAAAAAGCCTAACCTTAACATTGTTTTTGCACGCAAACAGAACGTAGATTTGCCGGCAAACTGGATGTTGTGATATTTGAGCTGTCCACGAAAAATTTAAAGAGAAGATAGAGAATGTACAAAAACGTGCAAACCCAGGAAGCTTCAGATGGGTTCGATTCGCAGGTCATATTTTGCGGTTACCTAATACCTGTCCCTGTAAAAAAACAACAATTGTCTGACAAGTCCGCAAACGAAAAGACTCAATAACAAAAAGAAACCCCTTTTAGTACTGTCGTACAAAATATCTGAAAGGTCCTAAAATCGGCAGGGAATATTGCACTGTAACGAAACAAAGTGTGTAGCGAAATAAAAAAGAAAAAAGGAAAAAAAATTCATGATATGGAAAATTTACATTATTAGAAAACGAAAAAAAAAACAAAACTTTAAAACACCAAGAAAATATGTCACACAAAATGGTAACCTTTGGATTTGAGGGTTTACATTTTTTAAATTAACATTTCAATTGTGACTGCAATCTCAAATGGAAAAGTATCTAATAGGCTTAACCATATACTTATATTTTAAAAAGTTTCCCCCTACGGTAGCCACANAAAATTCATGATATGGAAAATTTACATTATTAGAAAACGAAAAAAAAAACAAAACTTTAAAACACCAAGAAAATATGTCACACAAAATGGTAACCTTTGGATTTGAGGGTTTACATTTTTTAAATTAACATTTCAATTGTGACTGCAATCTCAAATGGAAAAGTATCTAATAGGCTTAACCATATACTTATATTTTAAAAAGTTTCCCCCTACGGTAGCCACACCGATGCGATAATGTTTAATATAATTAAATTTTCAAAAAATTGACATTTTGTCTGTCATAATGCTGTTTGGCCCATACGTTCTGCTGTTTTAGTTTTTTTAAGTTACGCCTCTAGGGCCAAAAGCTCTAGAGAATAATTGATAACATTTTCTATTAAGAGATCACGTTTTCCCATTTTTTTACAATCAATGGTGTAGAGCTGGATCTTTTTTTCCCCATGCTTGCTCTTGAATTTTGCAAACGCTATTGTTTAAAGCAGGAATTCTTAAGCGGGGTACCTATACCACTTAGGGGTGTAGGAACTAAGTATTATGGGTAAGCAACTTGATGTATCGCTACTGGTATTTATTTCATTTAATCTAATTTTAGAAAAGTAAAAAAATATGTTCACCGAAATGGATGTGAATAAGTGCCTGTGCGTATTTCTCAACCAGGTCATTTCGAAGAATTTCTTTCACTTCATATAATTTGTACACAGATAGTACATGAATAGCACGCCATCGAGCATTCGGGAATATTAGGCATCTCCCCTAGAAATACAAATGTAACTATACACGTGTGTGTTTACCAAAACTAAAGTTAACCACCATCCATTATTTGACAGTCAAGTGAAGCAGGCATAGGAACATGTTAAACAATCTATTGGGGCGTGCTGGGGGCCGGAGTCAACAAAAAATAAAGGAAAAGGAAATAATTAGGGATACCTTTTTGATAAGTTGACAATACTTGATGAAGAATGAAGTTTCTACCCATTAAAAACATCTTAAAGTGCTGAGTATCACAATAAAAGTGTATATAGCAAGTAAGACCTCGGCTACTACATAGTACAACTAGACTCATACAGTATATTATCAATACCCCACCCGAGAGCATAATCACCATAAGTATCAATTAGAAATAAGACGAGATTCAACCCCCAGTTATAAATAACCCTTTTTTATTTATTTCACAATATATTTCTGACTCCTACATTTATTTTTCACCAGGGAAGAGCTGAACTGATCCAATTCCATTGATTATCGGTCTCCAATCAATTGAGAACAATTTATTCCTCTGCAAGTAGCTCTCCCAGGTCGAACCATAAGACCATGGTAGGGTTTGCTAACAGTGAAAAAAAAATCAATCCCAAAACATGACAAAATACAGAACAATCAAAATTCGCTGCCCACTGACACAAGAGATTAAAGAACAGACTGGAAAAAAGCTGGTTATGATCAGCTCGAGTAGGCTATATTCTTTGAGGAGACAAAGCCAAATGATTGAAAATGTGAAATAAGCCTAAAGCCTTATGCTACAACAACCGCTATATACAGAAAGTATGGTAAGGGCAGGTATATTCAGCTCTTTATAAAGAGCTCATTTTTTCAGAATTGTTTTGAAAGACGTATTCGATTAAAAAATAACAACAACCAAAGTCAATGAACGTTGATTCTTTCCTGTAGTAAAATGGGTAACATGACCATTACTACTACTACTACTACTACTACTACTACTACTTCTACTCCTACTACTACTTGTATTATTATCATTACTACTACTACTACTACTACTACTACTACTATTACTACTACTACCTACTACTACTACCTACTACTACTACTACTACTACTACTACCTACTACTACTACTACTACCACTACTACTACTACTACTACTACTACCACAACAAAAATTGTATACACAAAGAGAATAACATATATAAATAAAAACATTACTAACAACTTGATATTTTAAATAAAAGACAACATCATAATTACAAAATACGGNACTACTACTACTACTACTACTACTACTACTACTACTACTACTACTACTACTACTACTACCTACTACTACTACTACTACCACTACTACTACTACTACTACTACTACAACCACACAAGTTGTATACCCAAGGAGAATAACATATATATATATATACATTACTTACAACTGGATATTTTGAATAAAAGTAAACATCATAATTACAAAATACGGACTGCACTAAAACTCGAGATATGTCGATGGTGCAAAACGACTGTCAAAAATAACGAAAACTTTTTCAAATTGACTTAGTTGCTGTGGAAAAATATATTCGAAGCAGATTCCTCCCTATTTAAACGTAAATAGGAAAGAGTCTATTTTTTGCAAAGTAGAGGAATAACATACATCATTATTCAGACGAGTTTTCAGGATGGTTTTCAGAGTTTTTTTGTGTCTGTATTCAGATAATTTTGGTCGAATCCGCCATTTTGCAAAATCCCCTCTAACTTAAATAGGGAGATAAGATATATCAATGCTGCAGCGATTTTTTTGGGTAATATTGTGACATTTGATAATTGGATAAATTGGTAGGAATTCCGTCTTTTTCCTTTTACGCTTTTTCCCGTTCCCGCGCTCAGACGGTACCCATCCGAGGAAATTTTTTTTGAGGATGTTGACAGGCTCTCCTTGCTGACGCCAATCAATGGTATTTTTTGGGAAAGTACCAACGGTTTTGCCCTCTTGGGAGAAATTTGATATTTTAGAAAATCTGTTTTGCCTTCATCCATCCATTGTTTATAGTCGGCCTTTTTCCATCTGTTGTTGGGTTACCGACTTTCGACCAATTTTTGCTTGCCTTCAGCACAGGAATAAGACACATCGTTGGTGTGCTGTGCATTGGTATTGTGAGGTGTTTTCCACGTCATTTTTTGTATGATACACTGCTCCAAAATCCAGATGACCAATTTTATGGTCTCGTATCAAGTACCTATTCAAAATATGCATTTCTGTGGCTACAAATGGAAAACAACGCTTATGGTAGTACCATTAGCATTTCAGTCCATGAAAAAACTTGAGAAGTCTTTGAAATAAATCTTGTCTGGTATGTATGAACCTGAACAATTTATAAAAACATCTGCTTCAGCTTTTGCAAATAAAAAAGCAGATTTATTAAAACTTGGAGATAAAAAGAACAAGATAAAAAAACGCACAGTCCTTTCTGAAATGTTGAAGAATGGGGTTTTTCATGATAAATAATTACTAGTTTCGATAGTTGTCTGGAACAATGCAGATTTCAGAGTTAAGTGAACAAAAGTGAAGCTTTGTTGACAGAAAACAACGTGCAGCAGATATTAAAGTAAACAGGTGGTTAGATGTACTATTGAATCATTTATAGGTTAATTACTTAGCAAGCACCCTGAGGCAAAAATACAGAATCGAACGTTTACATATATATATATATATATAAATAAATGTGTATATATATAGTACGAGTACTAAGCTCGTAGCCGTAGATGTTAAAGGGCAAAAATAAACAAAAACAACGAGGCACCAACACAAACAGGTCATGGACAAAACGATGGCAATAACAAAAATGAACTGGGGAATAGGAGATCAGAGTGAACAGAAATGTGAAAAAGAAAGTGAAATAAAGAAATATTTGACCAGATGGTGAATTGAAATCCTGGATCACAGCCGATGACTATATAAGTTATTTCGGGGAATTAACGTACAAAGACAAACATACACACACACACACATATANACTGACGATTTTTTGTTAATGCCCAGTCTCTTGAACATAAAAGAACAAAAATTGGAATTGTAAGGAACACCAGTATGAAGATGGGACGAGGATGCAAATTACAGAAAATTATACGAATCTCTTGTGTCTGTCCATGTAGTGAAATATTTAACAGCCAATAAATTGTTACACAAACATATACACACACACACATATATATATATATATATATATATATATATATATATATATATATATATATATATATATGTACTCAAGCTACATACAGTACTGTTTCGCCCTTTGTGGGTTCATCAGTGCAGCACAGAGTTTCTGAGACATAACTCTCTCTCTCTCTATATATATATGTATGTATATAGTAAACAAACAAACGAATATAATAGAGTTCTTCTGCTACCATTGACAGTGCTCGATGGAAATCCATATATATATATATATATACTGTATATATATACATAAGGTAAAACACGAAAAATAAGAAATGTGATTACAACTAATAGTTTCACGATATTTCGATCATCAGGCGAAATATCGTGAAACTATTAGTTGCAATCACAGTTCTTATTATTCGTGTTTTACCTTACGTATATTGCTCTGCTATATGCATTAAGCACTTTTTGATACGAATATACAAAATTACACACACACACACACACACACACATATATATATATATAGCATTAGAGTGAAACACTCAGAAAACTTGAAAACTTTAGTCAAAGATGGTACTGGCTGATTAAATGACAATAATGGGACAATCCATACATGAACAATCCACACCACAACACAAAGGACAACACAACGAAAAACATAAGAATGAACTATCCGCAGAGAGAAAGAAAAATAATGTTGTATGAAGGATAGAGCTATTGTGAAGCGTGATGAAAAATGTAAAATGATAGATGACGAAGAATAATGATTAAGATGATGATAATGACTAACAATAAAGTAGATATCATGGGTCATCAGTCGATTACCATGTCAACCAGTACAAATGACTGACATGTTCAAAATTGTTATTACATATACGAGCCTGCGTGTACCACAAAGAACTTCGAGAACGCTGTGGTAATAATTACAAGAAAAAGTCAGCTTTAGTAAAGCGACACTGAAGTTCCGATTCTAACAATTTTACGACCTACAGAGTATTGTGATCATCAGGTGGAAGAAGTTACTTTATCCAACTGGTGAAATTAATAAACCATACCACTGGACTGGGGAAACACAGTGCATCTTTGCCAATTATAACATCAGGTATTACCAAATGGAAACCCTTCTTTTCTGCACTCGTACATTGCTATATGTGGCCATATATAGTGTGTTTGCAGTAATTTATAATAGCTCACTGTATTTAGGCAAATTTTGTATATCGAAGACAGAAGGTAATAAACAAAGTAAAGTAAACTCAAAGTTAAAAATGAAGGTAAAAAAGTATAACAAGTAGAAAGGACCACCTTACCATGTGAAGTACCGCTTGTCACCAACTGCGCCATCATTTTTGCCACCTAAAAATGGGGTCAAATATGGTTAACGATCAACGAGAAATAACAGGAAATTTACAGCATACAATTGGATTCTTAAGTATAAATGTTGGAAAACATTGCGTTAAGAGGTAGATGACGACTGAGTTCTATAAAAAGTCGATCGACTAGCCATGGTCAATCAAGATCCAGAAACGGGAGGACGCATGTCTCTGACACCCATCTTTAGTAAGTAAGAAAGTGGCATCAAATCTAATGTCATGAAATCGGCTGAAAAACTTGCAATTTCTTGGCGGGTTCATCAACATGGTGGATGATGGTAATAAATTCTGAAAAACAGTAAAGTTTCTATATTTCTTTGAAAACACCATTCGACGAAATCCTTCGAACATGGGTGGTACAAATGCCAAGGCTTGGAAAGCAAACGCCAAAATAAAGGTTCATAAAACAACATAACAGAAGAGAAGAGGAGTTCAGTGAATTCTACAGTGTCAGTAAATTTATCATTATCAACAAACTCCTGATACATCATTCAAAAAGACTGTACATATTAACATCAGCAGACTCCAACTGTCGTATTCAAATCGATTACATAAAAGCCCACAAGTCTCACTGCAAAAACAGAAGTTACAAGTAGAGTGTCCAAATGGACAGGAGTGAATTGAGGTACGTGGTTGTACCCGCCTGTGCAGGTCAAGATATTTTGCTGTCAATGTGTTAAGGAAAAGAATGAGGAAGGCAAAAGGAAAGACATGCGTGCAACATCATGAGCATTACGGGAATAGAGTTGGTTAAGACGGACAGAAGGGGAGTGTGTAGACATAAGTGAGGAAAATCAAATTTGATATATCACGGCAGACAAGCACAATTATGCAACCATTACGTGGTATTGATTTAAATAAAGATTTACAATTTGTTTTTCCACTGTACCGGCAGCCGGATGATTTTTTTCTGACAAATAATTATGAAGGGCATCAAAAAGCAAAAATGAAAAAAAACCGGGAAAAAAACGAAAAGAAAAAAAAAGGAAAAGTTTGACCTCTCCCAAAAGAAAATCTAATTCTTTTTACTTAAGTGTCTTACAGCTTTAACTAGCGTGAACTCGTTACCAAATAAGTACCGGTAAAAATGTTACTACCACGTCCAATAACAAATAAGGTAGTCTGTCTGATTCAATAAATCACAAAATTGTTAACCATAATGATTTAATTAATTACAAGTGTTAAGTAAGTAATCAGAGGAAGGGGGGATTTGTTCAGTCATCATGGCTTTCGTCACAATCTGAAATATCGAATCAATACAGTGCTCCAGATACTTACTAGGTTTCCTCAGTTCCACCCCAAGCCATACTCCATCTGCAAAATCAACTCTTCCAATATACTTTACAATGCCCAATTCACTGTTTACGTATACACTCATACCCTGAAATGACAAGGGAAACTTCATAATTGCAGGTCGGGAAATTTTAATTCAGGAAACAAGGGCTAATTGACGACATCGGGTCAAGGACTTAGTTTAATGAAGAGCTTTTTCAAACAAATAAACAAGCCTTGCTATGTGAAGGAATTCTTTCTACGAGTCAAAAATCAAGTTTACCTTATTTTATCAAACTAAAGTGGTACGAATTAGTAGATTATAGTCTGAGAATGTGTGAGGTTCTGGGTTATAGCCCAGGTAAGACCCTGAAATACTGTGCTAATTTTCTTTTTCTCGCAGTGAAAGTAGCAGTGTTTCTTGTATACTTGTGAAACTAAAAAAATAATTTTACTTTTGACAACGACGTAAGTCCTAGCGAAGCCGAATGTAAACTCCATAAATATAAATAAAATATAAATAAAATATAGTGAGTTTCGATGTATCCAGGTAGTTTAAGATATGTTAGAAGTAAGTATCAGATAGTAATCGCGAAATATGACGAAATGATAATTAATCCAAACTTTACCCGCCAAGCTTAATAATAATAATAATAATAATAATAATAATAATAATAATAATAATAATAACACGATACTATCAGCACAAAATTATTAAAAATGGAGCTGACCCGAAATGTAGATTATGCCATGAATTTGATGAAAGTGTGGAGCACATTATATCTGGCTGTCCTGTTCTAGCAAAAAAGGAATATTTAGAAAGACATGATAAGGCACTGGCGTATATTCACTGGAAGAGTTGTAAATACTACCAGATTAAAGTCAGTAACAAATGGTATGAACATAAACCAACCAAAGTTGCTGAAGGAAATGATGTTACAGTATTATGGGATATGCCTATTAACACAGACAAAGAAATCAAAGCAAACAGGCCGGATATCGTAATCAGGGATAAATCAAAGAGTTTTTGTACTTTAATTGATATGGCTGTACCAGCAGAAAGAAATGTTGCGACAAAGGAGATCGAGAAGATTGCAAAATACAAAGATCTCGAAATAGAAATCAACAAAATGTGGAACACTAAAACGACTGTCATCCCAGTTGTAATAGGAGCTCTTGGACTTATTAGAAAAGGAATAAATCGATATATTGATCAAATACCTGGTAATATTAGAATCGAAGAACTGCAGAAAACGGTGCTTCTTGGAACTGCACATTTACTAAGAAGAACTCTATCTATAACTTAGCCCCAGGATCATAGGTTGATCCCGGCATATTCAAGGGACTGAAGTACACAAACGTTGTAAAGCATTTTTTTATAATAATAATTCAACTTTAACTTTAACTTTAACATTCAACTTTTCTGGCTTGTTGTTGGGCACTGAATGTGGGTTTTTCACCCATCCATCACTAGATGGTGTGTAACCACTCGATAATAATAATAATAAAGAAGAAAATAGACAGAAAGACTAGAAAAGTAATCACAATTAATAGAATGTTACACCCTCAACGTGAAGTTAAGCAGCACTATATTCCAAGGACAGAAGGAGGAAAAGGACTGCTTGGTAGAGACATTGTACAGAATGAAGTGGGGAGTTTAATATGTAATTGCATTAGGAGATCTTCTTCTCCTGGCTGTTAATAAAGAGCATATACTGACAAGACAATCATGCATTGAAGATGTCAAAAAGTCAAGCAAATAGGAGAGACACAGAAGATGGAGAGAAAAGAGCTTAAATGAAATAATGAGCAGGGAAGTATAAAATATTAAAGATGAGTCGTCTTGGGACTGGTTAAGGAAAGCGTTCTTGAAATAAGAACACAAGGGATTATATTTGCTGCCCAAGAAAAAGTATTGCACACAAACAGGATTAAAAAGCATATTGATAAACTGGACATAAGTGAGAAGTGCAGAATGAGTGGCAAAAGGGAAGAACCAGTCAGTCATCTAATAGCAGAATGCAAAAATACCCCCCTCCCCACAAAAAAAACCAAAACAAACAAAACTGGCGCAGCGAGATTACAAGAGCAGGCATGACAATGTTGGAAAAATCGTCCACTTCGAGCTTCGTCAAAGACATGACATTATTTCGGTGGTAAAATGGTACAATTACTAACCAGAGAGCGTCGCTGACAATGATACCGTGCGAATTTTGTCGAATTTTAATATACAGACATATACCTATATCGGAAATTGCCGCCCTGACATCCTGGTTTCAAAAAATTATTTTAGAAAGTGTTTCATCATTGACAAAGCATCTCCTGGCGACAAGCGAGTTGCAGAGAAAGAACAAGAGAAAAATGAATATTATTCCAACCTTAAGAGAGGTCTGAAGAAAATATGAAAGTGCTCACAAGTTGAAATAATCACAATCGTTGTTGGATCTTTAAGAATTATGTCAAATAACTTGGGAAGGTGGATGGAGAAAATTAATCCGAGGAGAAGCACAGCGGAGTTGTAGAAGGCCACTCTTTTGGGCACTGCAGGAATACTGAAAAAAGATTCTTGAGACCTAAAGCTACTGGTTGTAGCCTACTCTCAAGATGTATACCGGCTTTAACATTCTCGCCGATATATAAGGAATGATAAATTTGAAAAGTTAAGACAAATACCAAGTACTTGGAAGGGAGGTGAAAAGCTGTGGAACATGAATGTGCGAGTTATTTCTATAGTTATCGGTGTCCTTGAACCAAGCCCTAAAGATCTCGATAAAAGACAAAAACAGTCATCCTAAAATCTCCTTGAATCCTCAGGTCTGAGGTCCTCCAGTTAAGGGGTTATAAAAAATTTGATCCAAGAAAGGGGACCACTTATGTAACCAACAAACCTGGGAGGGGAAGATGCTACCACATGTCCTTGAAATTTAAAACGAAAGGTGGTCCATGTAGTCAATAATAAATTTTGAAAGAAACCTTGAGCACAGTAGAGTCAGCGAGCGATTCAGCAGGGCACAGCCCGCTTGCTAATAACAAGTTAATGAGTTATAGAAAGAAAAAAAATATTAGTATGAGGGTCGTATATTCCTAGTTGATCAGTTTGGACGTACGTAACTACACCAACAAGCAGATAAATAAGTAAATAAGCAGACAGGTAGACCTGAAAGTTATCAGCCAAGCAAGTGTAAAAAGAAATAACTATGTAAACTACTACGTCAGGAAAAAAATAAGTAAGCAAGTAGCAATGTACCTAATCAGTAAATGAGAAATCTGTGGCTCTAAGCAAGTTATGTCAAGTAGCTATTGCAAATTCTATTTTAATGAACTTTTTAACCAATAAACCATAATTTTTCAAGATTCCTAACATATGGAAAATAAAATACACAAATATATTTACATGAATAACTGAAGAAAATATTTTCAAAACAAAATTGATAAAATAGAAAACTAACCCGAAGGGGTCTAAAATGAGCATAAATGTATTTTTATTAAGTACATTCGCGTAATAGGATTGACAAAAGGGATACTTTGTGGTTGGTAAAATAAGGCCCCATCTTAAGCCATAAGTGCTCCACGTATGAGTTTATACTCATAAGGTAACTATATCTCTAAAAATGAAATGACTGGTCAGGAAAAAAAAGCATGTGAATACTTTTCATGTTACTTTTCTTTGTGAAGTCATTGACATAAGGCTCAGCTATTGATTTTTGGGCAAAAAGGAGTAGTCACGCATGAACTTACAAAAGCATTTTGATTGTCGAATTGACAACAGCTGTAATGAATAAATTGTCTTAGCCTATTAAAAAACAGTAATACTATTAACTTTTGCGACTTGTTAAAGTACGTGTTAAGTTTATCTTCAAAGAAGTTTTGAACTGTAGTTGGCTTTATTTAATATACATGTCATAATACTCAAGCAATTTTCGTTGTCATATGACAACAAAGCTACCACCAGCTTATTTAGTGTTTCTAAAACAATATCTCTTACAAATGTGTCATTACTATTTTGAAGTTATTATCATGTAAAGAGCATGGAAGCTTTAGAGAATCTCGATCGGCTTTTTCATCGAATTTCTCACGTTTTTGAATCATTATAACTTTATTGATCTTGTTATCCTGCTTTATTTTAGGAAAATTTGGTCAAATGCTATTTATAATCAAAATTGACAGTCTTGCATTTTCTAATAAAAGTATATTACTTCGCACATTCAGTTAAAAAAAGAGTGTCATTTAAGATGACGACGACAGATGAAATAAAAATCATACTAGCTTTTGTAAAGTTCACTAATAACGCTAAAAACATAATGAAATACAAAATAGAATTTAAAAATGCAATAGTTTTTTGCAAAAAATTACAAAATCAAACTAAAAATTATATATATTTTTCAATAATAGTATGTACACCTATTTAAACAGGAGACTGAAACGTATTCGCCATATCTTTTGATAGAGAAACTTCGTTTCTTTTTTTTATATGAAATTCATCTCCAAAACGTTGAAGTAGAATTGTCAAAATATTGATAAAACATAACATTGTCGGTTCAGGGGCTTCGAGAGAGGTTTCTCTCAGAGGTTTGGTACTCTTATGTATACTGTTGACGTGAATAAGATGCAGTCAGTACCTTGGGAACTTTGTCACTCTGGTGTCATATGAAGTGTGGTGTCAAAACGGTGGACTACCCAGAATACAGCATACAATAAGATAGTAAGGACTCCAACATAAGGAACATCAGTACAACGACAGGAGTTCATCTACATACGTGTTATGATCGGTTGTAACTAGGTTGGAATAAACCCACCTTGATAAGCCCCGCGGAACTAGTTCGAGTGATTATAGTACTCACACATAAGGTTATATTTAAAAAAGAGAGGAGCATTTTCGTTCGAACTCAATACTTTAAATGTAGTAATTAGGTAATGTTAAAAATAATGTAAAATCTGCAAACAAATCGAATCGATTCACTAAAGTGGAGTCCGCCTCAAGAGTCTGGTTTCGTCAAAGTTACTTTATAAAGACGTCATTACTAAAAATATCAGTGCTGTCTTCATGTTTACTGTTTATGTTTTAGGAACATGACTTACTCATTGGATGTTACATTTAGGGCTTAGTTGTCTTAAATACTATGAGGTGATAACATATGCAAGTGACATTGCTAAGATATAGATACATGACCACTTTGTTTAATAGTGAATTGAATACGGAGACCGTCTGAAAAACTAAACTCTTCATTGTACAGAATCAAAATTCGCAAATAATATCACACTTATTTGGTTGAAAACTTCTTTGTTGGCATTGATTCATGGCAAGGAAGCAGAATGACACGATAAAACATGCAGTCAAAAAAATGCAATAAATAATACAATGATCGAAATAGCTGCCGGAGAACGGACTTACATAGCAGGGGGTTTAAGTTGTCCACCTGAAATTGTTTACATTTTCATTTGATTATTTCTCAAATAAACCACCCAGTTTTACTGTACACGACATTTATTAAACCTGGTCAAAATTTTCGACGTTAAACACACTTTTATCACCATATTGTTTTCTAAACCTCCTCTTACAACTACCAGGGTTTGTATTTAATACACGGCTATTAATGTAACTGACTGACCACGACGCAGCGACTTTTATTAAAGTACAGAGAAAAGTCGTGTACATACGTGTGAAATTAAAACCGGTGCGTCCTAATTAGTGGGGATCAAAGGCCCACTAAATACCTTGTATATTCACCATCAACACCTAGATAATATCTAATTCTAAAACTATCCCACAGACTGGTCTATTGTATATTATCTTATATTTCGAATCCTGGCGTACGTGCTAATTTTCATTGTCAATAAACCAGCCACAACGGTAACTAGATATAAATAGCCTTTAAAGCTCCCAAGTGGAAACCAAAGTTAATTGTTTGTTGCATGTAACAAATTGCATTATTACATTTTAAAAAATTGGAGGTAACATTTTAAAGTTTGTCAGTGTTTCTACTGCTAAGGAGACCAAGAGATTTTTTAAAGAATAGAATTTCGCTATTTCAACCTCCACACGTTGAAATTGGTTAGTTAGAAGTGAGGTTTTTAAGCAGGTTTTTAAGCAGTCTGCAAATCTTCGACAAGTAAACAGAGGCACAACTTCAACAATGTCAAAAGTAAGAACTAATGTACTTTTATCGAGCAGCCCAGTCTTTTAAACATTAAAATTGTTACTTCCTCTAAAACACCTACTACTTAGACCTTGGTCCTAACCGATATCATTTTTATTAATATTAATTCATCTAAACTATATCTATACTGGTTAACTATTGTGAACAAAAATGTTGCAATCATAAAAGGACCTGTTACAAATGAAACATAACGAGATAACATGAATACAATCTTAAATCCCTAAATTTCATGTAAAATTATTCAGCATTAGAAGATTTTCCCGACTGGGGATCTACAAACGGCATAAGACAACAGTCAGTTCCCGACAGAAGGACCAGTGACAAAGTTGCCTCACCGTTGACGAGAGGGCATAAACCAAAATGTTTTTAATAAGGGCGGCACCACTTCTCTTTCTTTTATTTTATAGAGACAATACCCAAGTAACTGAAAGGACCAGATGAATTATGGGCGCTGTTTATGATGGCATCGGCTGGGCTAGGCAGACACTAGGCTGCACATTTCTTAAAAAAGATATTTTGCAACATATGTTTTTCCTTGGGGAGAAAAGACTGAATAATTTCACAAGGGAGAGGTAGCCACCCTTCGCCCCCTCACCTTAAGGCCTGGAAAGGGCGGGAAATGACTGGTTGGGGGCAATGTCCGATCAGTCATTTTCACGATAGCGGTGGTGTGTATCTTCTACTTAAACTGTTTAGTCTGAGTGATCTTCACCACGTTCATCATTTAAGAGTGGATAATTCAATATTTTCTCTTGTTTAAGATTTGTCCATCTTCATGACATGAAGTACGGTATTTTGACTCAAGGGATAAAGAGATAAATGTCCCCCGGTTCGTCTCCTGGGTCAGTCTGTCTAGGTGTTCATCTTTCCGATGTGAAAACACATATGAATTAAAAGTGAACAAATGTTTGCTTTAATTAGAGTTAATATTGTAAAGTGCTTATATAAATGCTTCTGCAATGTCCAATTAAAAAAGTGTCGTTCAAACAATTAATGCTGATTGTGGTAATGCAAGATTAAATAGTTATCATAATATAAGCAATTAATATAGTTTTGCAAAATTAGGTCATTAATTTGCAACTACAAATGAAATACCATGAAAATATGAGGATAAATAATGTTGCTAAGGAGATTTCGGTCAAAATTACAAAACAAAACAAAAATGACCATAGTTTGTTATTTAAACTTACATGATAAAAAAATTTTGTTTAAAAAAGTGTTTGCGATAGTGACACACCATTATACTAGTTTAACAGTAAGAACTAAAGAACATTGTTTAGAATTATATGCAAGAAGTGCCATCGAAAATGACTTAAGAAATTAGTACAACACCTTCGTGACCTAAAAGCAGACTTTTGAGTTTCTTAATTGTATGTTGGAAACAAAACCGTGGCTGATGATAACCGACAAAAATTTTGACAAACAATGCGGAAATCAAAACTGTGTTTCATGGTGTTGTAGCAACGAGAAGCCTACGAAAAATGTTGTATATATATATATATATATATAGAGAGAGAGAGAGAGAGAGAGAGCAGAGAGAGAGAGACAGAGAGCGCGAGAGAGAGGGCCCACGAGAGAGTGAGAGAAAAGAAAGAAAAGGCAGCAAGCTTGAACAAGTTAACGGCTGATTTAGACAAAGCAATATCTTGAAGCAATAACAATAAAGAGTACATTGTTACTGGTGTGCTACTAGTACGCAGTGCGAGCACAATGGAAATTAGTGATAGGCGTACCA
>RDPX01000160.1:371026-381030 GCA_003991215.1 Morbakka virulenta
AGAGAGAGAGAGAGAGAGAGAGAGAGAGAGAGAGAGAGAGAGAGAGAGAGAGAGAGAGAGAGAGAGAGAGAGAGAGAGAGAGAGAGAGAGACAGACAGACAAGCAGATTTCGAATTTTTTAAATTTTGTTGTTGTCATTGAGTTATTGGTTTATTTATTTATTAATTTATTGATTGAGTTGTGTATTTGTTTCTTTAGATATTTATTAATCAATTTATGCCAATGATTGTAGTACTGTTATAGCGATCT
Source organism: Morbakka virulenta (assembly GCA_003991215.1). Taxonomy (NCBI): domain Eukaryota; kingdom Metazoa; phylum Cnidaria; class Cubozoa; order Carybdeida; family Carukiidae; genus Morbakka; species Morbakka virulenta. The sequence goes on from RDPX01000160.1 coordinate 371,276, forward strand.
ATGGGATTTCTGCAATTTTTATGTTGATTTCACACTTAACTGATTCAGAGAGGGAATGAATCCACTAATACCTTGGGAGACCTTCCACAGTGAAGGAGGTGTGGAGAAATATATATGTATTCTTGTTCGTTGATGTCGAATTGGAAATTTTCCCGAGGATATCCTTTGGTATGGCACTCTCAAGGATCAAGTAATAGATTCCACATGTTTAGCTATCATCTTAATAAGACTACCAGTGAACGAGTCAGTGACAGAAAATAGAAATATTGTAGATTTCCTCTACTCAGGTTACAGTCTTACTTCATTGTTTTTCCCATGCGTGCCAGGCATAACTCTGTAATGAAACAAAAAAAGCTAGCTTGGGCGTATCAAAAACATTTATTCAACCCCAGCTTGATCAGATAACGGTTAAAGCACATTGTTGTTGCTAAACAGAAAAGGAATGAAGAACTCTTTCAGCGCTTTCAAAGCTCAAACAATTAAAGGTATTTAAAGGCTAAGAGAATATCTTTGAAGGAAAATAAGGTCGAGATAGCTATGTCGTCATGGCGTCAAACGGTTTATACCAAAATTTAACGTTGTCAAGGTATTCAAAATTTATAATTCTCAGAAAAAGGAAGCCCAACTGAAGGTGTGCAAACACATAAGAATTTACAAGAATTTACAAGTAAGAATTAAATGACAACGTTTTTATTGAGCCAAGTGCTGGCGGGCATTTCCAACAGAGCACTTAATACCGAAGATGTCGGGCGTCAGAACCTGGTTTGGTGAAAACAACCAAAACCATCTGAAAAGAGAGCTACACGTTAAACGCTAAAAACATAGGGCTTTGAATCGAGGGTCCAATTTTCTTTATGAAGGTAGCATAAATCCAAAGGCAGTAGGCTTCTTCGTTTATTATATTTTTCGGCCTATTTTTTAAAAATCTGTACGTTTGTTTCTCAGTGTCATGTTAGTATCTGAAAAGCTGACGGGGACATTGGTTTGATGTTGCCCATCGTTAATTCCAAGCTGATTGTAGCCATACATCAAAGGATTCGATACAATTGTTGTTGACAAGTTCCTTGATTTTAGTCGTTGATTGTTACAGTCAGCTAATGATAAGGTTTTCTAAAACACGAGGAAGGTAGTCAGATGGATTTCACAGTGCAATAGCGTTCTTTCTCCTGTGTAGCCTTACTGCACAGTACACCAGTATTAAAAGAAAATATACCTGATTTTACTCACATTAATTTTCCCCCAACCCCCATCTCTCTTTATGAGAAAAAAAATTCCTTGGGGTGATTAAATATTGTGATAATCCCAAGCACATATTGTGTGTTGAATGATCCATAGCGCTAAATCTGAGGTCACCATTCCTCAGCAATGCGTCACGTCCCAACAATGATTTGGATAAAGGCAATTAATTCCCAGAGAGATTACAAGAGAACGGTTGTGTTGCATCCAGTGGGCGGATCCACAAAGGAAAAGGAGGTCTGGACCCCCTACTATTACGTAATATTTTCAATTTTAGCTGCTGTCATTCTTATTTCCTCATCATGTCATGTGGACTTACCATGCCTGAGGTGAGTTTGGTCGTCTTTTCCTTCATTTAATGCAAAATATGCCCCTTATTCTGCCACACGGCTTCTGATTACAAATCAAATCATAATAAACTCGCCTGTTAAAAGCCGAAAAATAAATGTAAAGAAAGTTTTAAATTGTGATTTAACACAAAATTTAGTTTTCTCGAAGCTCAACAAATAGCCGATGTTTTTCCAAGATAACAGAAGGCTTCATTGTATAGAAAACCTGAGAATCATGTTGTTAACTTGTTTTCTCAAAAGAAAAAAAAAATCGCAATGAAAAAGTAAAATAAAAAATTCCACTGATATCGCCTTGGTCATAGAAAAAGTCATAATAACATGTAATATTTGAAGTGTGATCAGCAAATATTTTCAAGCGTCGCGGGCTTCAAAAATGCTAGGTCTGTCGCTGACTATTTCAAAGGCAGTTGTATCTCTTCAAAGTTAATGAAGTGTACAGTTAACGTTGTTGCAGCCAATTTTTATTTTTATTTGGAGCTCTGTAGCTGCTCAATACTTTCTGGATGTTATGAGGTAACTAGGTGTTCGAGGATTAGTAGCTAAGATTCCATGGTGAAAGGTTGCTTGGTGCTTACATGAAACTCGGTGGCTTTTTGAAATCTGGGTTTCTAGGGTTTATGAAAAATAACTTCGTGTCTACCAGTTACTAGAGGGGTAGTTATCTGAAATCTGACAATTGTCTGACCTCCAGTGGTAATTTGAAGCTCACGGGTTGATTTGATTTTTTTAGGGGTATTACAAAATCCAGGTAATATATATAATATACATATTATGCAGTTCACCGTTGGAGACCTACAAATAGCATGCATAACTAAACCTGTGTCAAGTAGCGTTTTGGGAAGGAAAACGTAAGTAAAGAAAAGACGAAGGAGAAAAGGCAAATCAAAAACTGACCTTCAGTGATCATATTACAACTCCATTTCCGGAAAGTATTTCCAGAAAATACGAGAAAAGAATAAAGATGGTATTTTTGTGAAATAGAAGTGGGTTAAGGAAGGCAGGTTAAGTATGGGAGGAACATAGAAAGATCATGGAAAGATCAGACGTGGTGGTGATAGATATATTACCCAACGATGACAAGAATAATGATACTACATCATAAAATTAAGCCCTTCCCTAAGTATTTTGTATTCAACGTACTATCAGAGGAATATTAACAGCTCTTAGTAATTTTCAGAAGGTAAAACAGGGGCCTGATAGTTTTTTTTAGGTGGAAGCGATTCTTCAATGTTTTAATAAAGTCCTTTAGATAGGCGTTGTCCGAGATAAAGTTTAACGGAAATGAGGGTGTTAAAACAGAAATACAAATAAATAAATGAAAAAAAATTTACGTCCTCAACTTCAATATGATGTCGCTTTTTCTTCACTCTACTGGTCTTGAATTTGAAACACACTTCCTCCCTCGACATAGAATGACTCGTTTTTAAAAACACACTTAGCAGTATCAAACTGTTCACATTTCAAAAAATAATCAAATACATAAATATAGATTAACTAAGATCAAAATGGGAATGCATGGCAACGCTGGGCAAAGATCACAGCTTACAGATGACTTTGGACGATATCTGAATTAAGTACACTTTCAATATTTACAACTTTTAAGTTCTGAGATTTTCCAACAAATTGGCTTGAAGTAATCCATTATTTCGCTAGTAAAACTTAAAAGCGATTGGCAATTAATTTATTTCATAAAATTAAAGGTGTGCGATGTCTTTGGAAAGCGGTGTATTTAATAGGCCCATGACAAAAAAGAATTAAAGCTTTCCAATTAATTATGAATGCGGGTTTTTTTGTAAAGTAACTGCGGAAAAGGACTTGTATTGAAAGCTTTGTTGAAAATTATTTGAAAAGTATTAAAAATTCTACTTTGAATTGCATGAATTTGCAAGAATTTTACGACAAACGGCAACGACTGGGTGCACAGGCTCCCAAATAATTTTTATTCAATATGTATTAATTATATCATCTGGTTATTCAATCATTGATAGCTTTCGAATGAAGACCAAATTTTTTAAACGAAAGAATTATACATATATATATATATATATAAAGTAATATTAGTAAAGTATACCAACGTTCACTAAGAGTGCTCAATGTTTCCAGAGCGTTTATAAATCCAGTATAGTATACAAAATAACTAGACAAATTTAGTAGTTACTACTAGTTTCATGTTTTCTTAACAATCTTCAAACTGCGGCAGTTTGAAGATTGTTAAGAAAACATGAAACTAGTAGTAACTGCTAAATTTGTCTAGTTATTTTGTATACTATACTGGATATATATATATAATAACGTGGTAGTGGCATTTGGCCAATGCTGCTGGGGAGCCATATCCTTGAAGTTATCTCGAAGTTAATTCCCCGAAATAACAGATATGGTCATCGACTGATGATCCACGGTTGTTTCAATTTACCACCAGAGCTACCTACATCCTTTTTACCCTCTGTGTTGTTTGCTGACGGCCTGTACTTAACTGTATGGTGCTGACGGCAATAATCCTCTCCTTCTTCCTCTTCACATCATGTCTTCTAAACTGTGTCATCTCTCGTAGTTTCTTTTACACTTCTGCACAAACCTATTCCCATTCCCTTTTTTACATTGTTTTTCTTTCTTTGATGTTGTTTTGTCCCTGTATTTGTCTTATGTCCCGTTTGTTTGTCCTGTTTAGTAAAATTGCCGATTTACATCTACGGCCATGAACTTAGCACTCATATATATATATATATATATATATATATATATATATATATATATATATATATATATATATACACATATACATATACATACAAACTATCTAGAGCCAAGTAAATAGGCGACGAGAATTATGTTTTTTTAAAGATAATTTTATTAATAACCACGAAAAATAAATTCATGTTTTCCTACAGTTTCTTAGCTGGGTAGTTCAGCACTGAATGCTCAACCAGCTGACCGTCTCGGTAGTGTTTTCTCACAGAGGTGATAAGTACATAACAACCCTCATGTTTTTCGTCATGTACACTAAAACTGCTTGATAAGTAAAACACGGTCGGGCCCCAGTAATCTCAAGTTCATTAATTTCATTTGATATCCTTTAGTACTTAATTCAAGGGATCTCTTTACTGCATAGTTCCACTCTTAACATGGTCGAAGGTCCACTAAGTTCTTTTAGGCAAAATCATTGTTTTCATTACATGAACCAGTTCACTCCACAAGAGTTCCAATCAGTTTCTTTCAAATGAAAAGGTACCTAAAATTCAAAATTTTGGGCTTAAAAATCATGTTTAAGTCATTTGATCATGAGCTTTCAATACGTCTTTGTTTAAACTACACAGCCGCGGGGTCGACATGTCTGCAGTTGGTACAAAGGTTTCTTAAACCTGTTTCTTTTTATGTTCACGATTTCTAATAAATGTCATTAAACTTTAATCCTATAAAATGTATTATCTTAATTCGTATTATGTAATATGTAATTTTCGAGAAACAGCCTTGGAAAATATTGGGGGTTGTCTCTTTTGCCCCATACACACCAACACTAATATGGGAACACTGGATATAATACACCATTTTAGCTGTATGCAGGGTGGTTGACGTGTAATTAAAGAAGTGGTCGATGAACCAAGCGTGTATTATGCATTATATATAAGCCAGGTACTCCAGTTAGAAGTCAAATAGTGGTTCAAATCAAGCTCAGTGCCCAAACGCACAATGAGCTTGATTTGAGTGGTCAAAAGGTTCTGCAGTGAGTAAAATAGGATTAACTATATTTCTTATGTTGCACATGCGTCATGCCACCAAAGAAATGGAATGCTGGTCCTTCGTAAGTTGGTACATAGCGGGATTAGTTTAAGTTCCATTTTTCTCAGTAAACTTTACCATCAGTGATCATGGATATTGTTAATAGCATATTCTGGGGTACTCATGTTCGTTGAATTCGGTTTTATATCACCGAACCCTACTGATTATGTTTACTTTCTTTGAAATGCATAATCAATGGCAAATACATTGTCTCCAAATAAATCTTTATCACATGAAATCTTGTTGTTATTAGCCTTGTTCAGAAACTGGCCTCATTTTACCCCAATTTATTGTTTATAAAAATATCCTCACGCCAGGCTCACTCTTTATAAACATCTCTCATGTTCGGTTTCTGACACGTGCAAAGTGAAATAAATTCTGATCGCCATACAGCATCCACTAAACGAAAAAAACCCAATTGGAAATGATAAAGGACATTTGCTTTGGTGTGAAATTTTTGGGGGAAGTTACTAGTTAAGCTCAAGGTCAGCTCATGTGAAAGTTCAACAAAAACTGGTTTAGATACTCTATTAAAGATAGCGGGCCTAAGTGTAATGCAAACTCAAATTCATATTCAACGCAGTAAAAGTTTATATGATTACCACGAAGCCTTTTTAGAAATTGCGTTTTCTTGAAGGTAGCTTATGCATGGTTTTGCTTTCTAGAAAAAAAGGGATGGTGGTAGGGGGGATCTCATTCCCAAATCAAATTATTAGTTGCAAGAAGGGTGGAATTATTGAAGGGTTAGAAATCAATGTACTAAGAAATTCAAAGGTTAACTTCAACACTAAGCTTTTCAGTTCGCTTAAATTAGAATTGGCTAATCATCTTTAGAAAAATAATAATAATAATAAAAAAATAAAAAATAAAAATTTGAAATTGGTGTCGTCATACTTAATATCAAATCACTTGCAATTAATGTGTCCGGTTCTCTGACAGAATCTCAGGACCATTGGGGAGTTTACAGTTGTGGCGTGAGTGTACATAATTTCACATTCTAGAAAAGGGCTAACTTAAAAAGGGTTATATTTGAGAAGTGGCTTATTTGACTTTTCATATCTTTCTTCGCAGAGAGGATTTTTGGGGTTCTTCAGGTCACTGCTCTAGTAAACAAATTTATGAGCCACAGTCACACTCAGATAGGGTTCGACCAAGCTTAGATTTTGGGGTGAAGGCTTCCGTTGTGATAACTGAAATTAAACAGTATGTTGGGCTCTCGATTAAGAGTAGAAATCACCCAAAATTAACAAGAATTCAAAATTTGAAAATTCGAAGCTCACTCTGACATCAACAACCATCATTACAAAGTTAGAAGTCAAAACATCAAGCATAGGTGGACTTTGTATTATTGTCTGGCTCAAAAGTCAGCTGATGCAAAGCATGGCTCCTGACCTTTAGAGTGTAGTCTAGAAGATAAAGTTCAAGACAGCAAAATATATCTTGGCGCGAGGCGTGCCAATCTTTAAAGCTGAACTAACACAAATATATTTGTAGCTCTGTCTTGCTTACCTTCCGAAGTATGTTCAACGTTAAAGCTCCAACTTGCATTCTCAAAGGACCTGGGAAAGTAAAGAAGAAACTAAATGTTGGTTGTTCATCTGCTGTTGTGTGTTATAAAAGTACAAAGTGAATCAATCAATCATACTTTATGTTTACCAAAAGCAGGTCTCCTATATACCCTCTGGGAATATACAAAAGAGCAAAATCTCGGAGTTAACATTTCGTTTAAGAAATTTTTTACGCGTAGGTTAACAAATAAAATTCAGCAGGACAACACTTGGGAACCTCACCGTTAAAAATGTCAATAGAAAATTAGCACAAAATGATAGCTTGTACCGGGTAAAAGTAATAAAAGCAATAGAATCCTCCTAGAATAAAAAGAATAAAAGCAATAGAATCCTAGCTGGTACCCTTTAAAGGCAATCTTAACGGAATTTATCAACAAAAATGACATAATTTTCATTTTAACTGTATTTCATCTGCGCAGTTTGACTCGTATTGCTGTTTGCGAGTGTTCTTTACTCCCATTTGATTAATTACCAATTATAAATACTATAGGTCTGTCTACGTGCTTGTGGTCACATTTCAATTTAAGGTGATCTGTACTTCCTTTTCATGAAACGTAGATAAGACAAAAGTTGCAAGGTTCAAGGATAACCTCTCACTGCAATACCAAGTGATGAAAAATAAAGACAATTGAAATTGGTGTGTGGAGATTGACACAATATTCCACACACCTAGTTAAACATGCTAAAAAAGGCGCCGATATTGCATGCAGGCTAGCAAAATTTTACTTGAGGTTCGAGAACCGCATTGAAATATTTTGACAATTCTGTTTACATTGTGACGTTTGTTTGCTAAAATGTAAGGTACCAGTGACACAGTTTTATGAAAACAATGTCTGAGGTAAGTGTGGTACTCAGATACAAAGCAAATACCATTTATCGAATAAAATAGTAAGTGATTAAAATATGTCATCTGATATGATTGGAGTCCAACGTTGCATTCATTCATTTACGAATTAAGAGGAAATTAGGGTTGAGGTAAGAGAACTATAGATTCCAACGCTCAGAGAAATGGTATGGATTTACAAAATACAGGTCAGAGTGGCCAAGGGATGGTGGTTCATTGCAATCCGGTTCAAAGCAGCTTCAATTTTCCACTTAAGTCTGTGTACACGGTAACGCTTCTGTGTCATGACTTGTGTTTTCTTATACTGGTATTCTGATCCAGGCAATCCCGGCAAAATGTTTTCGCCCAAAATGAAGCCCTTCAAATGCATAGCAAATGAGGATGCTGTAGTTGGACTGCATATAAAAATATAGAAAATCCTAGAGAAGAATGCGTCTTCCTAAAAAAAAATGAAGAAATTAACCACGAATACATTACCAAAAAGACGCCATTAAATTTTTAAAATTAAATTTTATTAATTAAAATTTTATTAAATTTCGGCTGCCAAGAGAAACCACCAGAATCTGTAGCTCTTTTACATGTCTTTATTAAAAAATGACAAAACGTCCTAATTTTATAACAAAGGAAAGGCCAGCACGCGCTAACACAAATGGAATATTCACTAGACGAGTGAACGTTCCGACGAGAATAAGAGCATTACTGATTGGGGCTGTGTCATATAAGATCTACGGCATTATGATACTTATCACATATTGCAGCAGTCTTCACCTCTCATCAGAAACAACAAAGGTAACTACAGCCGCTGGTGCAATAATATAACGGTAGTGTTTTTAACAAAACCATCGATTGATCTATTCGGTAAGTAATAAAAAAATGTTTGCAACAGGGTCAAAATGTGTCTCGATGACAAAATATCCAAAAATTTAATGAATAATTTGATGCCATAATCTCAGACCCCAGTTCCTCCTTTCCTTTACAGGACATAGGGCAGCAAGGTGTCTCCATCGGACTCGATCCTCAGCCACGGCTTGAGCAGTTCTGACAGACAGTCCTCGAATATGTAAATCGTCTTTGAAGGTTGACCGCCATCTTCTGGTAGGTCTGCCACACTTCCTTCTTTCTTCCACCGCTTTCCATGTTGTTGCTTGTCTGGTATGTCTTCAAGGCGGTAACCTTAGGATATGTCCTGCTAACCGCCACCTCCTTTCTTCTACCATTCTGTGTAACTGTGTTTGTTCTGTCCTTCTGTGAATTTCTTCATTTGTTATCCTGTCTCTCCATGTAATACCCCAAATTCATCTAAAATTTCGCAGGTGAAAGGAGTTTAGCTTCCGCTCCAATCTTTTTTATCTTCCATGGTTCACATGCATAGAGAGCTGTGGAAATAGCTATTAATCTGTATAGCTTTATCTTGGTTTTGGTGTTCACCTGCCGTGATTTCCATACATTTGCCATAGATCTAAATGTTGCCCCAGCTCTGCCTAATCTACTGGTTATGTCTGTTTCTACTTCACCGGTGTCCGTAATGTAACGTCCCAGGTATTGGAACTTTCTGACTGTTTCTAATGGTTCTCCTTTGACTGTCACTGGTGTTGCTTGGTGTTTGCTAATGTTCATTACTTTACTCTTACCTTAGTTTATCCTGAGGCCAACCTTTGTACTTCTGGTTTGTAGTATGTTTGTCATAACTTGACACGTCCTAATATCACGAGCCACTAATGCTATGTCATCAGCAAAGTCAAGATTCGTGAGATTTGTGTCATTTTCCCAGGGGATGGCAAAACCTTTTAGCATCGCTTTCTCCATGACGAAATCTATATGATGAACAGGAAAGGGGATAGTGTACAGGCTTGTCTCACTCCGGAGATCAATTCGAATTCTTCTGTCATTCCTGAACTCGTCCTGACACCGCAAGTAGGGTGATCATACATTGATTTTACTATTGTGCCTATCTTATCTGGAACTCCGTATATGTTCAAG
>RDPX01000160.1:391529-408703 GCA_003991215.1 Morbakka virulenta
AGTTCTACAGAGAAATTGGAAAGAGTAAGATTGAGGTAAAGGAGCCACCTGACAATAAGGACGTGGAGGAGTTTTGAACTGGCATCTGGGGTAAAGGAAAAAACTACAACCAGGAAGCTACTTGGATAGGCAGAGAGGAGGAAAGGATTAGTGAGGTCAAGGAACAACAGTGGAAACCTGATACGATAGAGAAATTGCGCCTGGCTCTAGCGAACTCACAGAAGTGGAAATGCCAGGAATATATAAGATTCAAAATTTCTGGATGAACTCTCTGAGTGAAATACATGAACACCTAACGGCATCTTTAAATGAAATCGTTACTAAAACAAAAGCCTTACCGGATTGGTTACAACAAGGCAACAGACATCTTCTCCGGACACTAAGAACCGAAAAAACTATCGCCCTATTACGTGCTTGACCACAAACTGTAGGATTTTAATACCAGTAATCAGAGACAGAATGTATAATTTCCTTGAGCAAAACTTGATTCTTCCTCAGGAACAGAAAGGCTGCAAAAGGAACTCATATGGATTCAACGATTAGCTTCTAATCAACAAAACCATTCTAGAGGACTGCAGGACAAAGAACAAGAACTTAAGCACAGCATGGATTGATTGTCGTAAAGCGTTTGACAGTATTCCGCATGATTGGATTATTAAAAGCCCAGGAATGTACAAGATCTCACCAATAATTACAAATTTTTTAAAGAAAAGTATGTCAAAGTAGAACACATCTCTTTTCCTCTCCCACGACGCTGGGACTACTACATCTAACTCTATTAAAATCAAACGTGGAATCTTCTAAGGAGACTCTCTTTCCCCGCTTCTCTTCTGCATATTGCTTATCCCCTTGTCCGGCGAACTTAATAACGGCAACTGTGGTTACACGATCTATGACAAGCAGATTAACCACCTCTTCTATATGGATGACTTGAAACTTTTCGCGAAAAGTGATCAGCAACTAGAAGGAGTGCTAATTACCGTTAGGCAGTTCAGTAATGATATTTGTAAGGTATTCGGCCTCAATAAGTGCGCAAAAGCTACATTCTCACGAGGAAGACTAGCGAACACCTCATCCATAGATCTTGACCCAGACACGACAATTAGAGAACTGATTCGTGAGGAAATGTACAAATATTTAGGAATTAATGAAGGCGACGGGAGTAACCAGGCTGGAATGAAGGAGAAAATCCGTAAGGAATACTACCGAAGAGTTAGGTTAGTGCTTAAAACCGAACTGAACTCAAAAAACAGAATTGAGGCAAAAAACACCCTTGCTGTACCAGTTGTACAATACAGCTACAACATAAAAAACTGGAACCCTCCTGACATTAAACGTATGGACTGTAAAACTAAAAAACTATTCACATCAAGTAGTCAAGTAGTATGCTCCATTCCAAAGTAGATGTTGATCGTCTCTATTTGCCTAGATGCGAGGTACTTGCTCCAAATGAGTATGTCAAACACCACGACCGTGTTGGGCAGTATCTCCACTGGGGTATATGCAAATATTTTGGTATTGAAACCAACACAAACTGGTATTAACATCATCCACTACCAGTCACGGAAGCAGAAAATGCCACTATTCTGTGGGACTTTCTGATCAACACTGATCGGACGATTCAAGCCAACCGACCTGACATCATAATTAAAGATAGGAAGAACAAAATGTGTACATTAATTGACCTGAGTGTGCCAAGTGATAAAAACATCTCAGTTAAGGAATTCGAAAAGTTAAGCAAGTATTAAGACCGAAAAATAGAAATTCAAAAAATGTGGAACGTCAAAGCTAGAACTTTTCCGGTCATTGTCGGGGCACCAGGGATGACTAAGAAGGGGACTCAAAAACATATAGAGAAAATACCCGGAGAGCATAAAGTACAAGTACTCCAAAAAGTTGTCCTCACAGACACTGCTCATATTCTTCGAAAAGCACTCTCAATTTGATACTGCAAGTCATAAACATTTCTGGGGTTTTTTTTCATACAGCCTTTTTACAATTTTTTATACAGTTCATAGTTTTTAGTAATATGACAATTGTCTTTTAATATGCCGATGATGTTTTTACATAGTTGTCATAATTATTTTTATACTCTTTGTAATATGTCAATCGTCCCTTTAATGTTCATGTCATGTCTTATAGGACCTTTATCTGCCCCAGGTTACTGGGGTAGGTAATTGAACTAAAATGCATACGTAAAGAAATACTTCAATAATAATAATAATAATCCCAGAGACCATGAAGTACCGGGTTGGCATCCGGCGGGGGTAAGTCTATCTCATGGCCAAGATGAGGTCATTAGCCTTGAACGGCACCCATCCTATGAGAAGGTAAACTCAGAACAATAAACCAATAAATCCAAGTGAACGGTAAATACCAGGTGGCATCTGGCACGGAATATTCATGCCCTTGGTAACAAGATTAAAATGCACCGTACAAAAATTCATGAAAACCCGAAGTAAAATATACCACATTGCCTGTCGCGTGGGTAAACAAGGGGCGCGTCCTTGGGGCGGGACCAGCCTGAGATCTAAAAGTATACTACTCGGTCAAACTCTTCCCCTGAACGTAATCCGCATGGTAACCAGGACGGGACAGCTCCCAGCCCTGGCCCTGCAGGATCATTATCTAGGAAAATCAAAACGAAAAACGAAAAAAAATGGACTAGGGAGGAGTATACGGAAGTTTTATACTGTTTTTAGTATGCTCACGAAAAACTTGTAAATAATAATACTGAAGATACATATATTAAATCGTGTGCAACAGTCAAAGTGATAAATTTGATAATTTTGACGCAAATGAACTAGCTAATGTAAGGAGATACATCATCCCCGAAAAGAAATTGACCGACATTGAAACTGCGCTAATCAAAGAGATGGTACTCAGTAATACGCGCGAAGCTGTTAATGAGGTGTTAGTTGACGAAGGAGCATCTGCTGATGAGGTTTCAGACAACGATGATGAATTAGGTGGAAGCGGAAATGGAGAGAATGGAGAGGATTGGGATGAGGAGAACGATATAGTAAATACGAAACGACTTGAAAATGAAATTAACGTTAAAGAGGAATTGAAACAAAAACTTAAAGTGAAGGCCCAAAGACTGCATAGGTTTAATAAGGAGAAATAAATTTTACTGGCAAAATAAGATCTTCGAAACTGACGCCAAAACGTTTTACCGTGAAATCGGAAAGAAAACGATTACAGTGGATGAAGTACCTTCAGAGGAACAGGTTCGTGAATTTTGGAACAAAATTTGTGGCAATGAAAAAGAGGATAATGAAAATTCTGAGTGGGTTAAAAATCTTGAAAATGATGCTCAAAACATCCCAGAACAGCAATGGGACAAAATTACTGTTGAAGAGATGAAAAAGGCGCTGAGATAGTCACACAAATGAAAATCCCCAGGAATAGTAGATCAATAATAGATCAAGTCACCAACTTTTGGCTTGATACTTTAAACTCCACTCATTCGAAATTGGCTTTGAATTTCTGATGACCGAACCAGACTCAACACCCAAATGATTTTGCTCGGGTACCACCTATTTGGTCACGAAGACCAATGACATTGAAAATCCGAAAACTGTCGCCCTATTACATGCTTGTCAACATCATATAAACTCTTAACTTCAATCGTGTCAAAAAGAACATATACACACATAGAGGACAACAACATCTCCCCTATCAAACAAAAAGCTTGCAAAAAAGGATCTCATGGCTGCAAAGACCAAGTGCTCATAAATAAGATGATATTAGAAAACGCGAAATCAAAACAAAAAAATTTAAGCACTGCCTGGATTGATTACAAAAAAAACAATGACAGCGTTCCTCACTCTTGGATTCTGCGATATCTAGAAAGTGTCTCCTACTCTAATTAACCCTTTGAAAACCTCTATAAATTATGGAAAACAGATCTTCTTTCTCAAACGAACGGCACTTTGTCATCTCCTGGTATGCAAATTAAGTGCGGAATTTTTCAAGGAGACTCGCTCTCTCCTTTGTTCTTTTGTTTGGCACTCATGCCCTTATCTAAACTCTTAAATTAAACTGGATATGGATATAAGATCAACAATGATCACCTCTTCTACATGGATGATCTGAAGCTTTATGCTAGTAATGATGGTGAACTTGAAGGGCTACTTAAAACAGTAAAAGCATTTAGCGATGGCATCGGGATGGAATTTCCATTAGACATGTGCGCCAAAGCAACATTTAAACGGGGAAAGTTGACGAAAACAGATAACTTAGTGCTTAATAACGATAATGTAATTAAAAAACTAGATGAAGAAGTAACTTACAAATACTTGGGTGTTAATGATGGCACACAGCACGCGAAAATGAAGAAAAAATCAGGAAAGAATTCATTTGCAGAGTCAGGTCTATTATTAAGACAGAGTTGAATTCAAAAATTCGAATCACAGCTATTAACACACTTGTGATACCGCTGGTTACTTGTAGTTCGAATATCATCAACTGGAACTTGAGTGAAATTATGAAACCAGACACAAAAAGTAGAAAGCAATTTACCAGACATAAAATGCACCACCCAAAATCTGACAAAGATCCATTGTATGTACCCAGAAATAAAGGAGGAAGAGGTTTGATTTAACTTGAATTTTCTTACAAAACCAGCACGGTTGGACTTGCTCAATATTTAGACAACACAAATGATTGGATGTTGCAATTAGTCAATCTTCATGAAAATTCCAAAAAACTTCATTCTGTCATTAAAGAATCAGAAAAATTTTCTCGCGAACTAAATCTCGAAATACAGGAAAACAATGACTTAACCCCAATTGAAATTGCCCGAAAAACGAAGAAATTGGGTCAAAATGTCGGATAAAAACAGCTTGAATCCCGGTGGCAAGAAAAGCCTCTCCACTGACAGTTTATAGCTCGAGATAAGCATGCTGATGTTGATGACCTCACAATCCATCAGTGGCTTCTTCTTCTTCTTCGTTGTGTGCTTTACAATCACAGTTGGTTTGACCAATGTTTGGCGGCGTAGATAGCAGCTGGTGTTGGTTTGTGGAGGTCCTCTGGTTGGCAGTTTTGGGCGGTTGGGCAGCTAAATAGCTGTTGCATAGTCTGCATTTGGCCGCAGATGCAGAGGCCTGAGGTCGTGAAACCTCAAGACTTTCTGGGTGTGCAATGCACCTGTCATGTGGGCCATGTCTCACTGCTACCAGACGCTATGAAGCTAAGAAACTCCGGACTGAAGATGGAAACTGAAGGCTTTATTTTTGCTGCTCAGGATCAGAGCTTGTTCACCCGAAATTATCAGGGAAACGTCCTGCACAACGGAGCGGACGAAAGACCATTGATCACCTTGTCTCTGGTTGCTCGATATTAATACCAGGAGAGTACCAAAACCACTGACATGGTTAGATAATACCTCCATTGGAAGATCTGCAAACACTTCTCTATAGAGACTACCAGTAACTGGTACAAGCACCACCAAGAACCAGTCACGGAGGGACAAGATTTCATACCTTACGGAATTTCCCAATCCATACAGATCACACAATGCAGGTTAACCGTACTGACGTTGTCAAGGATAAAAAAAATTCCCACCTTCCTTCTCATTGACATGAGTGGGCCATCTGATAGAAATGTCTCTGCAAAAGTGTTTGAAAAACTCGCAAAATACAAGGATTTAGAGATCGAAATAGAAAAGATGTGGTGTCTGACTATCCCGGTTGTAGTTGGTGCCTTGGGCCTGATAAAGAAAGGTACTAGCCAATTTTTCGAGAAAATACCAGGAGATCCTTCACTGCAAGAAATCCAAAAATAAGTATTAAATAGCACTGCTCACGTATTAAGAAGGGCATTTAATATCTGAATTATCTTAACTAGAAATCTTTTTTTATAACCATAATGGAAGTAGCATTCGTTTTTTATACATGTTTTTAAATCTATTTTATACTTCCTTTATACAGCCTTTTCAACCTGTTTTTATACTTTAGATGTTTTTAATACTTTTCTGACTACATTTTTATAGAAATTTTTATAATTTTTTGTACCTTATTTTACCTTAAACAACAAAATTTCGATTTCTTACCTAACTCACTGGTGATGAACCAGTGTTTGATCTAAAAATGCATTCCAAAGTAATTTTTAACTACTACTACTACTACTACTACTACTACTACTACTACAACCACTACTACTACTACTACTACTACTACTACTACTACTACTACTACTACTAACAACAACAACAACAACAACAATAATAATAATAATAATAATAATAATAATAATAATAATAATAAGCTAGGAAATGTGAGAAGGTATTTTATGCGCGAAAAGAAATTGGCAGATTTTGAACTTTCTCAGATTAAAGAAACGGTTTTAAATGTTAGAATAAATGTTTAGGAGAACTTGAATATGATACACAGGATCATATTTAAAAAAAGTAATAATAATGATAATGGAAACTCTATATTTTACCTCCAAACACATGTAATTTCAAACCTCACTAATCAAGTTAGTTTGAATTGGCTTGCCTATTTTACAAATTTAAATATGTTACAGCAAAACTATTAAATCGATAACAGTTCAGGGTTTATTTATGGGTAATTTCTGCAAAAGAACAAGTAGTATGTACCTCGAATGATTATATTTGAAAGTTAAAGAAAAGATATGGAAGTGAACTGAGTTCCATCACACGTATTGTCCAGTAATGCAAAACACACTGGTTTGGAAAGCAGTAAAAGTTTTTTTCAGTTAAAAATATTAAAAAACGGTAAATAATCCTTTTCTTTTTTTTAGTAGTAAACAGTCGCGAGGATGGAGACTGTTGACAATAACTATGAATTTAGATTTGTCTGAGCCTGATGATGGGGAAAGTATCTCTTGAAACGTAGCTCAGAAAAAGCGTACGACTCGCGCCACAATAAATATCAACTAATAGTGTTTTGTTGGTTTTTGTATATAGCAAAAGTATCGTCGGCAAATCTACAATACATAAAAACATCCACATTTTGTGTTGACTCAAATAACTGTTTTTCACTGACTATAATATGTATACTCCAAAAACTGTTTTTCACTGACTGTAACATGTAGACTCCAAAAACTGTTTTTCACTGACTATAATAATATTTTCCAACGCCGGATCATGAGCGAGCTCATGACTAAACGGTAAATTATGAAATTTTGAAAGCTAAATTCAACTGATTCAGCCCCTCGGTTCATCCATCCATTCATCCATCAATAATAATATAGTGAAATGCAACTGGTATATTTTTCTCTGCCAAAGGGAAGCGTGATGAAAGACATCAGGTATGATACAGCGCTACAAGAAGAAGCTGCAGTTGTACATACAATTCTAATTGCTATGGAAAGCGGCGTTTTATGTCATAGGTTGAAGATTATGAATGCCTTTCTCAAAAAAAAAGAAGATCAATACATTGAACTGGGTTAAAAAAACCATAATATTAAGCCGATAAACAATGCGTGGTGTACTTTAAAATATAATGTCGGAGACAGGCACCCCATCAAGGAAAAAGATCTTGAAAAGGCCACCAAATATGTCCGACTTTTGCTATATAGCCGTTGAATACTGTAATAGTGTTTTTAAGAGAAAACCCAGTAACTCAGTGGTAGTGTTAACGAAAAATGTAGATCAGACCAAAAACTGTGGATTCCAGGTACTATCACTGCTCTTGGGAACTACTTACATCTATTTTCAATGTATTTAAGAAGCAGTTAAAATAACATGCATTCGACTAAGATATTCAAACTGTAAAGACATCCGATATTATTGGTTTTTTTAAATGTGATGGGTGGTCTCACATCATGGTGGGTAATATGGGATAAGTGGTGAGATAAATGAAAGAAACTAACTAGCTTTATCTTTTCTCGCGTAGCGGGAAAGCAGTAAAACTGCGAGAAAAAAAATAAGCAGTGCAGTGACCAGAGATAATGTGCACTGAGGCGAAAAAAAATTAAAAACCGCCTTAAACTTATCAAGCAAAAGTAATCCTTAAAATTTTAGTTAGGATATTCATTGAACAGTAAGATAACGCTCCACAACTAAGTTGGTTTCCAAAATAGTGTAGATACTTATAGAGCCCACCTGATCAAGGAAGCACTACAAAGAAAACATATTACCACAAACAGATGTAGGATCAAAATCAAGTGTATACTATCTAATGTTTTCATAAAACATAACGCGTTAACTCTTGCAATTCAAGTGTTAATATTAATGTTACAGTATGATTGTAAAGCAGGGGAGTTGGAAGTAGTGATCGAATGGTTAAGTCAACTAATTAGCATGCATGTGCTTTGAGATTCGAGCCACGGCCATGTCATTGGAAGTACTGCGGTCAATTTGTTTCTTTGTTATATGTGGCATGCCGCAGAGATTGTGTAAGGTTTCAGAAATCAAATTGAGAATGGAAAGAAATCAATACATGAAAAAGATAAAAAAGTACAAAGAAAAAAAAATCATATAATAAAACGCTCCACGCTAAAGTGTCAAGCCTTGCTTAGGGTAAAAAATTCATATATATATATATATAATCACTAGCAAATGTAAGAAATCCATACAAATAAGCACAGATGTAAGTATGTCTAAAATCAATATACACTTATACACCTCCAAGCCCTCCTCCCCCACCAAATAACAAAGAAGACTAGATATTTCCATACTATCTTGAAATATATCATCAAAATGTTGAACATTCAAAATAACCTAATCAAATTGCTAGTTATAAGTGCATCTATAAAATATAGATGGAAATACAAACAAAGGTCTAAAATCAATAGAAAGATGTTACTATAAGATTGTAGAACGACAGATCTTGTAAAATTATTAGTGAATAAGTACAATTCATATCAACTCAGTTTAGAGTTACAGATTCACAAAATTTACACAGAATAATGTTCAACTATAGTAAATATGTTTATATATTTAAGTTTAAGAAAGAGTNATATATATATATTAATCACTAGCAAATGTAAGAAATCCATACAAATAAGCACAGATGTAAGTATGTCTAAAATCAATATACACTTATACACCTCCAAGCCCCCCTCCCCCACCAAATAACAAAGAAGACTAGATATTTCCATACTATCTTGAAATATATCATCAAAATGTTGAACATTCAAAATAACCTAATCAAATTGCTAGTTATAAGTGCATCTATAAAATATAGATGGAAATACAAACAAAGGTCTAAAATCAATAGAAAGATGTTACTATAAGATTGTAGAACGACAGATCTTGTAAAATTATTAGTGAATAAGTACAATTCATATCAACTCAGTTTAGAGTTACAGATTCACAAAATTTACACAGAATAATGTTCAACTATAGTAAATATGTTTATATATTTAAGTTTAAGAAAGAGTATACTATTTCATTTTCCTAAACTAGGTAGAATATGTCTTGATAATCTCATAAAGTAACTCGGTTTAGTAAATTGCAATCTCGAACTAACAAATGAGATTAAGCGTTGCATATAAGACAGTAAGAAAAATCTATCCGCTTTGTCAGAGATCCAATAGGCCGAACTGTAAGCGACGGGTCAACCGTAGTGAAGGTTGGCTACCCCCGCCCCACCCACTTCACCCATAATTGCTGCAACGTCATGATTACGCATGTTTCCTATTATTAACATAAAATTTGGCCTGACATGCTTTAGTCTGTTATCAGCCCGTACCGTTTTTATTTTTTCTATTACTATCATTATTATTGTTATTGTGAATGTTACACACAACTGAATTAACATATGGAGTTAATGTCCAAGAAATAGAGTCACATCTAGTTTTCTAAGATACCACGAACCTGTCAGATGATTCTCGCCGTGCCTTCTCGCCTTGCCTATTAGACTTGATATTTGGATTAACCCGGTTCTTGCTGTTACACCTGTTTTCCTCAGAAAGTGCTTAAGTCTTCCTGCTACACAGCCAAAGGGACCAATGACCATCGGGATGACCTTGGTTGATATATTCCATATCTTTTTGATTCCCCTGACGTGATCTTGGTATTTTATGATTTTTTTCTGCTCCTTGTTTCTTATATTCAATTATATTTAGTTTCATTTCAATTTTTGTCCACTATTATAATATCTAAATCTTCTCTCTCGAATGAATCTCGAGCTCCACCTGTACTTCAAAATCCCATAATACTTTGAAGTGCTCATTTTCAACAACGTCCTCATTATTATCATCATTACTAGGATTAGACGACTCTCCTACTAATATGTTTATTGAAATAATAACTTAATTTGATATTAGCAGGAGGTTAGTGTCCTGCTGGCTCACTCACAACTTTTTCTTTCTTGAACAGGCAGGTTCTTGCACTCCCCTCACCGTTAGAGGGTTGGGACCCTCATGCCACTCCTCTCTCATGGAAACACATGGCTGGTTTAGAGTGCCACTGCGTAGATTAACGTCTTACCTGTTCTGGGATCAAAGTTACTGAATTCCCTCCAGTTCTCAGTAAAGGTCCTTTCTCTAGTCTGCAATGTCAACTAGTCAAACACACTCAGTCATTCAAATTGAGTTGTCCGAGTGGCACCCTTCTTCCAGGCTCACATTTCTTTTTTAGCATTGATTGCTTGTGGTCAAATATATTTTGTTAAAAGTCATGTGGACTCCCTCTTTTTATCTACCACCCTCATCTGTCCACTACAAGCTCTTACTAGCTCTTCAAATGGCATAGAGTTCTTTGCTTCCATAGTCTATCTCTTGGTTGAATTTCGTTCTCTTTCTTTTTCTGTACCACCGTCATCCACCCACTTTAAGTACTGACTAAACAGAACCTGGTTCATATGCTTCTTGAAAGTCACATTTAGCCACCCTCTTCCTTCCTTTGTAAATGTGACTTGGGTTCTTATTTCCATTAGCTATCTTGGCATTTCCATTTGCTCCTTCTTTTTTGTATACCACCCACATCCACCAACTTTAAGTTTTTAGAAATCAGAATCTGGTTCATGTACTTCTTCTTTAAAGTCACATTTTGCCACCCTCTTCCTCCCTCTATCAACGTGACTAGGTTTCTATTTCCATGACCTATCTTGGCATTTCCATTTTCTTTCTTTTTTCTGTACCACCCTCATCCACCCACTTCAACGCCTGACAAATCAGGTCCTGTTTCTTTGATTTTCTATACTCAAGTCACATTTGACCACCTCTTTCTCCCTCTTTAAATGTGACTAAATACTCAATTCTTCTTCTTCTGCTACTTATGTAATACTGATTCATCTGGTACTTGGCAGTGTTTGAAGTTCAAGTTTCGTTTGCCTTTCATCCTCTTCCAACCTTTCTTTGAACTGTTTTGCATTGAGTGCAGAAAAGAAGCGTTAAAAGCACAGGGAGTATTAGATAATAAATACTTCATCCGTCTCAGATGTCTAGGCGGGTCAGGTTTACGCCTGCTTTATGAGTCCTGTAGAAACCCGCATTTTCAAAGACGGGCTAAGAAAGAAAGTTCATGCTCTTGCCGTTCCACTGCATATTTGTTTCAAATTTCAACAAACTGATGTTAGAAATATGATACTTGTGCTGTCTTTACTGAAGTTCCAAGTAAAACACTCAGCCCCGCAGGGTATTAATTGTAACAAGTAATTGTAATTATAATTTTGTTTATTACGATTTGTAGCTAAAACATTAAGTCCATTATGTTGTAAATGTAAAGTTCGGTCAAGAAAATATACTGATATATACACATAGATTTTAAAAATGCCATTAGTATGATTCGAACCCACGCCAAATATATTCCAAGATCAGCGCTTTAGACCACTTGGCCATTGCGGCGTACGTACAATTTTTGGAGATTGTTGGTGAAATAAGAAAATTTTGTTTCATAAGCAAAATATAATTACCTCATAACTCATTAACTACTGGGAATAAAACCGCATAATTTGTAACACCTTAATTATTTTTGCCAAGCTTGATTCATGCCAAATTTCATGGTGGTAGCCTAAAAAAAAAAGCCGCTTCCGCCACATTTTTTTGCTGAATGAACACCAATCACCAGGTACAGGATAGAACATGGATTTTGGCGGGAAACTGCGCCTCGTGCTTGGCCTGTTGGCTCACTTTGCTCGCCACCAGGGCCACTATTATCATTTAAGTCTTTTTGTACGTATGCATTTTAGTACAATTACCTACCGGGTCACCCCAGTGACCTGGGGCAGATAAAGGTCCTATGAGACATGACATGAACATTAAAGGGACGATTGACATATTACAAAGAGCATAAGAACAATTATGACAAGTAAATATAAACATCATTGGCATGTATATTAAAAGACGATTGTCAAATTACTGAAAACTATGAAAAACATAAAGAATTTGTAAAAGAGCTGTGTGAAAAACAGAAAGGTTTATGACATCTGCGGTATCAAATTGAGAGTGCTTTTCAAAGAATATGAGCAATGCCTCTGAGGACAATTTTCAGACCGTTTTTGGAGAGGACGGCTAACAAAACAAAAAAATAGGTAGAAAAATAGATAGGTGGATGACTGGATAGGTAGAAATAAGAAAAAAGTGTTTCACTGGCGTCTGAAATCTAGTTGCTTCTGGTGGATGGAAAACTATAATTTCTTCAGAAAATTTTGGGTCACGTCCCTAAGCCACTTCCTCGTTGTATTCAACCTCGTCCTGACAAGTCCTGCGAAGGCACAGTGGGGGTGGGGCTGGGGTGCACAAGCTACACGATTAACAATCTGTTTCTCAAACCTACTTTTTCCCAGGGTTTGCCTACTGAAGCATAATTGGTAAGCGGACTAAAAGACCACCGCCTGGCCACATGCACCCGATGTTGGGGTAGGCTGAAGAAACCAGAGTGGACTGTAGTTCATACAAGGACTATTCCAACCCGGGCCAACGGTGCTGCACTAAAATGACCCAGAAAGCAACTCCATCGTTTTCCTCCTTCACACAGACAGACAGCGCCAGCCACAACCAGCTAGAATAATAGGTAAAACAACACCGACGTAGAAAAAAGAAAATGTGTAGATGCGATATCCGGAAAACAACCCCCCCCCAAACAACAAAAAAACCCCAACAACACGGAAAATAGAGTTATTTTCAAAACTGTATGCCCTATTAAGAGTGGATTGTTTTGCAATAACTGCTTAAGATAAAAAGTCTGATTTGACGCTGGGGAGGCAGTTAACAACAAAATGAACAGTTCCGTTTTTTTAACCAGTTACAGTTATTTACAGAATGGTAAATGTAAAATTAAAATGGAGTACTATCTTTAAAGACTTTACTTATTCATAGGATTTATATTTTGCTGTGAAGTACATACAACAGTAACAAAATGCAGTGAATGTTTATATTAAGTATGTCACAGAAAATATACTTGTAAGCTTCGTTACATATCCACACAATAAATATGACGTATATCAGAATACGAGGGTGTGATATCCTTTTAATTGAGGTTGCTCCATAGTTTGGTGAAAATTATACTTTTGGGTTCGGTAGACCATGGTAAGGCTAATGAGCTAAACAAGCGTTACAAAAGTTATCTAGTGAAAATCATGGGTTTCTTTATTTTTCTAAAGAATGTTCTCATTCACAAAACTCATTTCTGTTTTAATTTTCCTCAGAGATTCCAAAAAACAAAAGAAGTTATTTAAAAAAAAAAAGTTTTTCCCTCTATCCCCAACGCTCTAAGATACAGAACATTTTGCGTTAAGGTTTCTGGATTTCAGACCAATTTTGACCAAATTTCACTAGTTAACCCCAAAACACCTTATTGTGAATAAAAAACGCTACAAGAGAGAAAAAGTCAGTACCAGAATGTTCAGTTAAGGTCATAAGTCGTGTAGTATTCACTGTTATCTGAGAATAACATCTGCCTGTGGCTCCTTGGTAAACAAAACGTCGTATTAAACCAAAATTCAAAAACATTGTTAAATTCTCATTCATTAGTAAAAGTTAATCATTCCGTGGTATCACCTGTAAGTTCCTTAAAAAATCGTTTCTTTTCAAAATACAAACATATACAGTGTCTGAAGGTCTTGGGATACCCCCTACAGTTTCATGAGTACAAAATGCGGTGGCCAATTGATATATTATATTGTTGGCATATCGACAATCCAAAGAAAATAAATTGTAACTTATCTCTTTTAACTGCCACAGAAATGACTCATTTTGTACCCGATGGGTTAAATATATCACTGTTTCAGGACCCCAGGGTGAAAGCTTATCAGCGGAATTAATAGATCACATCCAGTATGCCAGCGAATTCCAAGATATCAGCTATTTTGAGTCTAAACAACAGGCTATGTAGATCCACATTATGCAATGCGGTAGCCCAATTTCAAGAATGTCCCTCAACTTATGACGTCTGTTTGCTATTTATAATTGACAGAAATATCTAGGCAGACATATGTATTTAATTTTATCATGTAATTCATAATCCACTGGATCACCAACTTGAATTGCTAATGTCTGGGGGTGTTTACATTCGGACGCTAGGAATTGCAAAAAGGCGGGAGAGTCAAACGGTTAAAAGGGTAATCGGAATACACATCCATCAATATTAAAGGGTATTGGTATGTGAAAGCAATGGGTGCAATGTACGTAGGCTTAAAATGTTATTTCCCATATTATATAATGATATCCACTATTACTATTTTCTAACAAATTAGCCGTTCTGCGGTACAACTGAAATGAATGTCGCCTGCAAGTGCTCTATCAGACCACTTGCAAGCTTCAGATGTTATCAAAAGCTGTCATAATTTGATAGGTCTGACAGCACAGGGCAAAATAAAAAAGAAAAAGGAATCGAAAAACGCAAGTGAGAAATACGGGACATTTCTTACAGGGCATATAGGGCCAACTTCAGATAAGGTGAAATGATGCCCGATGTTGGAGATCTCAAGACACGTGGGTTCATTTAATTAAAAAGAAGCTTGGAGAAATTGGCTTAAAATTGGTAGTGGATGCAGTACAGGCACATGGCTTAGACGTTTGTCGCAAAGCCTAAAATAGTATGGAAAATGGCATGTAAATAAACGATTTATTGTTGTTGTTGACGGTTGCTTAAAATGTCAAAGCGCGAGTAAAGAATTAAATTGAATTTTGCCCTTACTTTTTCAGATATTAAAAATGTTCAAACCCTTTAGCCTGATTATCTGCCTTAAGCTCAAAGGGTCGAGAATTTCAATTTTTCTCGTTCCATGCAAAGTTACTGTGGTAACTATTCACTTTTTGTATGTA
Organism: Morbakka virulenta; assembly: GCA_003991215.1. Classification (NCBI taxonomy): domain Eukaryota; kingdom Metazoa; phylum Cnidaria; class Cubozoa; order Carybdeida; family Carukiidae; genus Morbakka; species Morbakka virulenta. The sequence continues at coordinate 406,716 of RDPX01000160.1, forward strand.
ATATATATATATATATATATGTGTATGTGTGTATGTCACTATATCTATCTCTCTCTGTATGTATGTGTGTATGTCTTAAGTATGTATGTATATATGTATGTATGTATGTATGTATGTATGTATGTATGTATGTATGTATGTATGTATAAATGTATGTATGTATCATGAACTATTCTTTTCTTATCTTTCCGATTTCTGACTTCCATGTTCACGTGTACTCATGAGGACTGAAACTAGTTGAAACTAGTCCTCGTCAGCCCGCGCATTTCAAATTTCTGTTGCTCTATTAATCACTAAATCGTTTGTATTGTCTTAGATTCAAAGATACTACAAACTGTTACACACAAAAATCCCAAAGAATACCTTCCTTTAAACCAAAGCAAGGATATCCGATCTACTTAGTAGGGGCAATGGTACATAATACAGAAAAAACCAAAACAAATAATAAGGACGTCAAAAGAGCCTAATGAAAACGAAAATGAAATTAAAAAATCCAGTTTTCCAAAGAAGGCTATTAAAAGCAAAATATGAGTAATTTCATCAACGAAGTAAACCACATATTGTGATTATACTCAGGTATTCCGAAGGAAACTGCAATTGGGGTAGATTTTTGGCACTCACACAGCTTTTAGGGTTTTAAAGTCGAGGATGGTATGCTATAACATGGAACAAGTTTATATACGAAAAATTAGACTGTAACAAGGCATACAATAACACGTTTCTGATATGAAATTAGAAGACCAATATAAAAGAAAGTGTAAAATAATGGAATATAGTACAGCTGGGATTACATATTTGATTATAGTGTGTCAAAGTGAATTACTTTGTAGAACCTGTGGTTTAATACAGATAGGTACAAAGTACTGATGTACATGAAGTATGAAGTACTATTCTATACAATAGTGCAGTATAACATAGTGTAGCATTGTGTAGCAAAGTATACCACAGTATAGCATGGCATGGTATAATACAGTATCGCAGTACAGTATAGTGAAGTACAGGATTGCATAGTATAGGAACGAGATGGCAAGGTACAGAACATTTGAACGTCAAGGTTCCAATTTTTCAAAATTATCTTATCGAAAATGCTAATCGAAGGCCAAGAAACTATTATTTATTTTAGGCAATCACAACTCCAGTTTTTAAACCTTTGATGAACGTGCTCGGTCATAAACTACCTCATTCAAGTTTTCATTGTAAATTGTGCTGACTTTCTGAACCACCTGAGGAGGATAATTATATTGCGGTCAAATTGGCTGGAAAGAACAATATGGCTTAGTAGTTACCAAAAGAAAACATCTGCATGTTAAGACCTGTCCAAGATAAGAGGCCATTTTGTTAACTTACATCGGCAATTTAAAGAAAAATAGCTACGGCGGCGAACACAATGGGAAAAAACTAACTCGATACCAAAACGTATGCATAAGGAACACAAGTTGTCTGATTTAAGTAAACGTTAAAAAGCTTTTGTGCCATAAAAAAAATCAATCTACATTTGACTAACTTCACAGCATGCTGGTAGATTTTTCCTGTGATCGGTCCTAATCCTCACTGGATAAATGCTGATTAAAGCAAATACCAGTAGTAAACACAGCTGCTGTTACTTTAAAACAGGAGATAATCTCCAACAACTGAGGGTTTGTTTTTCTGACATAATACATTAAATATACTCCAATTTCACAACATTATTCAGTTATGACAGCATTTTTGGTACAAATCGTTTATGAATGGATAGATAGGGCCAGTTTTAGAGAAAATACTTCACAGCACCCGATAAGATACGTCGGGTGCAGGTCGAGCTCGGCGAAATATTTCAAATGAGGTTTTTGTGAGTTTATGGTCAAGTATTAGGGTCTAATTTCAAGGGCGAAATGAAGTAAATTGGAGTTTCACGCGCTAAACACGATTTTGTTTATTTTTGGGGGGTGAATTTATTACCATTGTTATCTTTTCTTGGTCATAGGCATGAGTGTGTGTGTGTGTGTGTG